>JAKUCV010003708.1:1164-21294 GCA_028386065.3 Turnera subulata
ACTTGCACTAAAGCCAATCATCCATATATCTCATATATGTGGATCTAGCATGACCATCATGCTTCCGCTGCGTGAGAAGATTAGACAATAGATCTCCTACTTTGTTCCCAAAAGGAACTATACACAGCCTCAGTTGTAGAGTCGGCTACTGTCTCTTGCTTGGAACTCTTCCAGCATACAGTACCTTGCTTGGAACTCTTCCAGCATACATTACCACTTCCAAGACAAAACACCTAACCTAACTGCGATCTAAAATCACCCCTATCGGTTTGGAAGCTAGCATCTGTGCAACCCTTTACAACGAGCTCATCCACGCTTTTGTAAACCAGGAATGCATCCTTAGTCCTTCTCAAGTACTTAAGGATGTTCTTTACCGCTGTCCAGTGACACTCACCGGGATCAGCTTGGTATCTGCTTGTGACACTCAAAGCATAGGTGATATCCGGTCTAGTACATAACATGGCATACATGATAGATCCTATTGCCGAAGCATAAGGAATCTTACTCATCTGCTCTCTCTCCTTAGATGTACTAGGACTTTAATTCTTTGAGAGAGATATGCCATGTGACAAGGGCAGGAATCCTTTCTTGGAATCTTACACGCTAAACCCTTTTAGCACCTTGTCAATATACGTACTCTGACTTAGCCCGAGAAGCCTTTTCGATCTGTCTCTATAGATCCTTATACCTAACACTTAGGCAGCTTCTCCTAAGTCCTTCATCGAGAAATTCTTTCCTAACTAAGTCTTCACGGACTGTAGTGTCGGAATGTCATTCCCAATGAGAAAGATGTCACCAACATACAACAACAAGAAAACAATGGTGCTCCCACTAACCTTCTTGTAAACACATGATTCATCTTCGTTCTTGATGAAACCAAACTCTTTGATTACATCATTAAAACAAAGATTCCAACTCTTAGAAGCTTGCTTCAATCCATAAATGGATCTCTGCAACTTGCATACCATATTAGCATACTTTGGATCGACAAAACCTTCTTGTTGTGTCAAGTACACATCCTCTAAAATTTCCATTAAGGAAAGCGGCTTTGACATCCATTTGCCATATCTCATACGACCATGGTATGCAGCTATAGCCAATAGAATTCGGATGGATTTAACCATGGCAACCGGTGAGAAATTTTCATCATAGTCAATACCATGAACTTGCTTGAAACCTTTCGCAACCAATCGCCCTTTATAGGTGATGCGTGCTTTCCTGCAAGTGCACAGGGTCAACGTTGTACTTATCAAGGTCGTATCCACAGGGACTGGGTGGAGTTGATTTTACTTCAATTTCGGACTAACTAGACTGGAGAACGATTAAACAAGGGGTGAATTTGACGAATAATGGTAGAGAAATAAGAGCAAGCAGTAAAATAGATGTAATAAGAATTTAACTGAGGAAGAGATCAGGAATGGTGAATTCTTAGGCATCCGGGGTCCACATGTACCGGTTTTATGCTTGTAAACTGCTCTACAGCCTCAGTCACAGACTGACACTGTGATGAGGCTGTGACTAATGAGATGTCTTGACGGGGCTCCTAACCTAAGGTACTATCAACGACTTTCGATCTGATTAATAGTTCCCTAAGCTTCCATCTACCCCCTGTCACTAGAGTAGACGTCCACCTAGGGATTAAGCTCAGTGTTGGTGCGGGTTCCCACAGTGTCTCCTTACCTTCTTTCGAATGCTTAAGGAGTAAGGGTTGACTATTATAGGTCTAGCACTCCTGGCTTCTCCTTTCAGTCCTTCGCCAGGTTGCTACTAAATAAGAATATGCTACCCAATAATCAATCAAGAATCAAACTAGGAATGGTGTTATCTCTTGACTCGTACTGTCACAGAGTGAGGCTGTGCTTGCCTCAGCTTGGCACTGTCGACAGCAAAATACACTGTGATAAGCTGAGGCTTTGCTGGGCACAGCCTGAGGCTGTGGACGGCAAAAGGTCAATTATAAAGATTGGTTCTTGCAGGCACTCTCAACCTATACTGAACCCATTTGTTTTCACTCATAGGTTCCTCCGAAGGTTCTCATATTCCAAGTGCTTTCGCATAGGTCAAACTCAAGGGGGATGAAGATTTGATGTTGAGGCTAATTCCTCACCTAGTTTCTAATTCTGTCACGAGTTAAAAACTAAGGTTTGGTTGTTGTTTTTCTGGTGACTAAGGTTTCTCCTTTCGGTTCTTCACCTAGCTACCTGAGTTCATGCATTGGTTTGATCAGAACCTACACATGGATTAATAACTCAACAACTAAAGCAAGAAGGAGGGGGTTAAAACTGGAGCAGTTTATTAAACACAAATCGAATACATGTTTCCTCCTTCAAACTAAGAAGGGGTCGTTTAGTTCATAACTGGAATTAAAAAAACGATGGAGGTATGGGATGTCATGGTGTTTTCGAATGAACTGAGAGTGAGGGCAACACGATTTCTGCCCAGAAAGGCTGCAGAATCGTGTTTTCCCTTAGTTCCCTGAATTCTGGGTTCTCTTCTCAGCTCCAATCGATGACTCGATGCTCTTTGTGGCCTGCCCTTCTTCTCTTTTGTAGGGTGCATCCCCTTTGGTCTCCTTCTCCCCTCGTTGCTGGAAAGCTCCTTCTTGTCTAGGCAAGTGGTTCTGATTATTCTCCAATCTTGTTTGTGTGTGTCAGAGCAGGGAGCGTGATGGGCAGCAATTGGTGGCTTGTGAGTTTCAAGGCGCCTCCTTTTGCAAAGGATAACTCTAGTTTAAGAAGATTCCTAGGTGGCATGTGCCCATTTCTCATTTTCCTTCAAACATGCTCTGAGAATGTCAGGGGAATAATTGTTTATGTTGGTGGGGTGGAAAGTGCAAGTGGCGGCAATTTTTATATTCTCTTGTACTTCCTGGGTTTTTGCAGAATGCACAGCCTCACGCTGTGGCTGAGGCTGTAAGGGTTCTTTCTCAAATTCTTCCTTTAATTGGTTCCTGCTCCTTTCGCCAATGGTGAGATGACTTGAGGACTTCCTGGATCTGGTGAGTGCAATGTGATTCAGTGAAAACCCGGTGATCCGGGGGTGGTTTGAGGTTTCTTGCTGGGTTCTTGTTAAACGACAACCTCAAGGACAGGCTTACAGGCTCTGTCACAGGCTCACGCTGTGACTGAGGCTGTATCTTCAAATTCTTCAATGAAATCCTCTTGATTAGGCCAAAATGTACCTGAAACCAGTAATCATACAGTAAGGGATGTAAATTGGAGGAATATGATGGAATATTGCATATTAGGCATATAATCATGATGAATTGAGAACGATTTGAGTACAAAATTATGCCTTAAACTATGCTTATTTCTCATGCATCAAAATACCCCAAACTGAAGATTTTGCTTGTTCTCAAGCAATTAAAGAAAAGAAAAAAGGAGTGGTTTTCGAAAGGAAGGCAGAGCAGTTTCAATTCATCAGATTTTCACTAAGTTCCTTCCATGTGGCGTTTTAATTCATGCATCTTCTGATTTTTCCTTCAACACTGCATCAAATCTAACCATAATCCTTGTCAGTAGTTTTTGGTCATAAAAATCACAGGAATAACCTTGCAACTGGTATCCATTCTTCTACCTTTTGGAGAGAATTCTGCTAAAGTTTAGGATTTGAAAACATCACCTCATATGCAGGTCCGTCACTTCCATCTCCACTAATGTGCATAAGTCTTCAAGTTAGGATCACTAGGGCTTGGCTGTGTTGTACTGAGGCTGGGTGAGGGTTGTCAAAGGGAGGAGGATGGATTTAGCAAGGGTCAATGGCCTGTGAGCTTGGATTTCTTCTGTTTTATTTATGAACAGCCTGGGGCTATGTAGAGGCTGTAGACTTTGTCTTTCCAAGGTGTCACGCTATTCAGCAACTGTTTCTTCGTACCTCAACCTACTGTATTGATGCAACAGTGTACTCCATTGAATTTTGATGGAGTTTGATTCACAAAATGTTGCCATCGCCCTTCTTCCCTTTTTCTTGTTTCTGAAATATTTTTTTTTTCAAGTGGGAAGGGGGATATACTTCTGGTAGCATTCTGGATGTTGTATAGGCTGAGTACGGGTAATCCTCTATTTCTTACTTAATCGAATCCTTGCTCACAGGCTTATTGACAGGGTGAGGCTGTAGGAGGAAGTTCGTGCCTCTTGGACAGTGACGGCCCCTGCTTAGGCTGCAACTGGTTGGGGAGGATTGTGCAATGTACATGAATGAATTGGTGACCGTCCTTATTTGTGGGTAGTGAGGTCTATAGGTATGTTAAAGATGGCCTAGATCCTCTCCTTTCTTGAAGATTCCGTATAAAATTTCGCCTTGATGGAAGTGAGGGCCTGTTCTAAGGTGTACAGGCTGAGCCTGTGCTAAGTAGGAAAGATACATTAGCAGGACTCTTCTCTTCTTGGCAGATTTCCTGTGATGCCAGTTGCTTAATTAAACCTGTTCTGTTTATTTTAAGAGAAGTAAGACAAGTCATGTGATTAGAGTATGAGCAGAATTAAATGGAAAGTGCAGAGGGTGCATAAATATAGGTACAGGCTCACACTGTAAGAAATATAATGAAAAATGAGAACTGAAACTTGCATTAATTTAAAATTCAAAAGTACACCAGAAAATGCATCATGCTGTGGGGAATACAAAAAACATACAAAAAGCTAAGTTACACCCGAAAATACCCCAAACTGAAAAAGTTACAGTGTCCTCACTGCAAGAACAAAACAGAAATGAGTGCAAAGCCGAAACAAATACAAACTAAGAAAACACATAATTGCAAAAGGAATTAAAATGTGCTACAAAAACTACCCCAAACTGAAAGTTCTATCCTATGTGGTGGGGTTAAACATCCTAAAGCTATACTGGGTGAGAGGTAGATGGATCAACTTCTGGGCCTCTTGCGTGCTGGTGGATCTTCTGGAGCCGGCCTCACTAGCGACCGTGCTATGTTGAGGAGATTGGAGATAGATTCGTTGATCTACTGGTGCAGCCCTATGTATTGATTATGAAAATCCTGCATCCCTCGGGTCTGCACCTCTGCATTCCTCCTCAGTTCCACAAGGCTTCGTGATATTGCGGTGCGCATGTAACCCAAAGAGGAAGTGAGGCGAATTTCCTGAGCAGTAACGCTCTCTTGGATGCGCCGCAGGCGTTCTTCTTGAGCAGCAATGCTGGTTTGTAGGTGGTGCTGGTTCTGGAGGATAGGGATGAACTATCGCCCCATCCAATCTTGCATCTACTCGAAGATGTCCAACACCTGGTCTCGAGTCACAGCGTGACGCTGTGCGGGGTCTCGAGGCTGTGCTGAAGCTGGAGCCTGAGGCTGTGCCTGTGCTTGAGGCTGCACTTGTTGGTCGGGGTGGTCTGCTGGTGCATCTTCCACAGCCTCAGCCTGTTCCTCTATTTGCTCTTGAGGCTGTGGGAGTGCGGGGTGGTGGTCTTCTGGTGCATCTTCCACAGCATCAGCCTGTTCCTCTGTTTGCTCTTGAGGCTGTGGGAGTGGTAGGTGCATCCGTTTCAGGATCCCGCGGTCGATCCAGATGGTCCCGTTAACCAAGTCGTATTGGGCTAGGGGGATATTGAAGTGGCGGGCGATCCTTGTGATGATACCGGCGCCGGGAAGGTGAGGCGCTCGCCGCTGTGTGATGAAACAGCGGAAGATGAAGGCGCTGGTGTTCAGCGGCTGGCGATGCACTATGCACCACAGGAAGAACAGCTCTTCATGTTGAACTGCCAGGCGCAACTGTTCCTGGCATAGATGTTGTGGGATAGGAAGTGCTGGATGATCCGAAGGCCGCGGTTACAGAAAGAGGTGGCGGAGCTGGTGGAGGAGTTGTAACCCGGGGTTGTGGAGATTTCGTTCCAAAACGCCTCCTCGTCAAAATCATCGGTCCTCTCCTCGTGTCCTTTGTTGGGTGCCCCGAGTATCTGATTTAATTGGGCAACAGTGAGCTCCCGGCTCGTGTTGCCTAGGCGAAATCGCGTTGTGCCGGGCTCCTCACCCTGTGGGGGTTGATAGGAGAGCGCGCTGTAGAATTCACGCGTAAGGTTATCGTATGTCGGCTCTCCCATTGTGGCGAAAAGGAGCCACCCCACTGGCAGTAGGTAGCGGCGGACGGCGTTTCTTGCCCCGATTACCCTTAGGGTGTCCATGTGCAGCCACCTGCTGACCAATATAGCCTGAGTCTGTGCGAAGACCCAGGCGCGGCGGTGGGTGGAGTTTGCAGGGGTGAAGATGAAGGTGGTTACAGCCTCTGTATCTTGGTACTCTTGTTCCTCTGCTGCTTCTGCAGGTTCCGATTGGGGAAGTGGTGTGGGTTGCCTTAGAGGGCGATCCTGTTTCCGTTTGGATCGCTCCTCGGTGTTGGGTTCCTGGGGTGACTGTGGTGGTCGGCTGGAGGTGGTTCTGGTTTTGGTGGAGGAGCGGGTGCGTGGTCGTTTGGGAAGTATGGGGATCGAAATGGATGTGGAGGATGATTCAGAAGGGGTTTCGATGTTTAGGTCTTGGGGTTCTGTTTGGGGTGTTGGTGGTTCGGTGAGGTCGATTATGGGTTCTGTTGGGCTGGCTCTCCGCCGCTTGCGGCGGTAATGCTGTGATGCGGGTGGTGGTGTTGTGGTGGTGTCTGGTGTATGTTGGGGCTGTATTTCAGCGTCTAGGGTGGTCGAAGGTGTGATTGTGGCTATTGGGTGTGATTGGGGTTGTGTTTCGGTTTCTGGGGTGTCTGGTGGCGGTGGAAGGGCAAGTAGTGTGGTTGGTGGTGTTGGAACAGGGTATGTCTGGGCGAAAAGGTTGATGAGGTCGTGGAGAATGTCTGGGTGGATTTGGATTTCTTGTTGGATGGGTAGAGGTTGCATTGGTGGTGGATTGATGGTTAGGTTGCGTTGGACAATCTGGAAGAGAGGTCGGGTTACACGGTAGGGGAAGGTGATGTGTTCGCTGTTGTCTGGGTTGGAGAAGTTGGGTTGTTGGTTGGGGTTGTTGCTGTCGGCCATGGTTGGGATGGGAGAGATGGATTTGCAGAAGATTTGGAGGAGAGAGAGAGAGATCTACAGAGGCAGCGTTTGGAGGAAGAGGGAGTGCAGAGACAGAGGTTGAAGAAGAAGATGGAGTGGAGAGAGAGAAAGGCTGGGTTTCGTCTTTTAAAGGCAATTAATGCCTTTTTAGAGACGTTGTGAAGGTGGGAACGTAGGGTTGTGTCTCCTGGGTTAGTGCGCTTGCCGCCAAAGTGTCAATTATGTTTCCTCTTTTTATTAAGAGGTGTATCGTTTAATGTGAGAGACACGTGGGTTAGAGAAAGTTGAATTATGACGCACCTAAGCCTAGATCCGTCTCAGTCTGAAATTCGTGTTGGGCAAAATGTGGCTGCACAGGCTGAGCCTGCAGCACATGCTGTGCCAGTTTAAAGTTGGTGTTCGTGAGAGGGAGAGAGAGAGAGTTTTTCAGCAGAGATTCCTACCTTATTCCTACCTATTCGTCCTTCCTCTAGTTCTAGAGATTCCGTATGTGTAAGAGATCGTTTAATGAGGCTTTAGGGTGTTGGGGGAGTTCGACACAGGCTCACTCTGTGGTGAGTCTGTACAAGCATAAAAACACAATCTCAAAGAGAGTTTCGAAAGACTTCCCTGACAATTCTCTGACTCGTTGGTTCCCTTCTTCTTCAATCCAGTTTTCCCACCTGAATTGTTAGGGCAAAAAAAAGGAAAACACGTAAAATAACGAAATAACAATAGTGCCAATCGGAGATAGAAAGCATAGAACGCACCCCAAACTGAAGTTCAAGTTTAATAGGTAAAGGCGAGTTGCCTAACACAGGCTCATGCTGTGATGAGCCTGTGCAAGCATCAGAATCCCTTTTGTGCCAAGAATTTCGGGGTAAGTTTCTGCTTCTATCAAATTTCTGCACCCGGTTGATTAAAAACAAAATAAACACAAGAACCACAAAAATAACTCAATGAAAAGAAATTGGAAAATTACCGCACTTAGTGTTACCCAAGTGTGTGCTTCTTTAGTGTCTTTTAGCTGGACCTCATCTTGCTTGGCTAGGTAGGAGGTGGGTCACGGAGCACCTGAGCCTCCTGATACTCATTGCCTCTTGTGTGGTACAGCTTCAGTCTGTGCCCGTTGACCTTGAATGGATGCGTCTGGTCATTGCAGATTTCCACAGCTCCATGAGGGTAACAGCGTGACACTGTGAAAGGTCCTGACCATTTTGATCGAAGCTTTCCAGGGAACAGCTTCAGTCTCGAGTTGTATAGGAGGACCTGATCACCTTCCTTGAATGTTCTAGGTTGGATCCTGCTGTCATGCCATCTCTTTGTTCTTTCCTTGTACAGTTTGGCATTTTCATAGGCATCCAACCTTAGTTCTTCGAGTTCATTGAGCTGCAACAGCCTTTGTTCTCCCACAGTCTGTGTGTCAAAATTCAGAGCCTTGATGGCCCAGTAAGCTTTGTGTTCAAGCTCCACAGGCAAGTGACAGGCTTTGCCAAAGACAAGGCGGTAGGGAGAGGTGCCAATGGGTGTTTTATAGGCTGTGCGATATGCCCACGGAGCATCATCAAGCTTGGTTGACCAATCCTTGCGTGATGGTCCTACTGTCTTCTCCAGAATTTGCTTGATTTCCCTGTTTGTCACCACAACCTGTCCACTTGTTTGAGGATGATAGGGAGTGGCTATCTTGTGCCTGATTCCATACTTTCTCAGGAGAGCTTCAAACTGTCGATTGCAAAAGTGGGTTCCTCCATCACTGATTATGGCTCTCGGGGTGCCAAAGCGAGTGAAGATATGCTTCTTCAGGAACCGTGTCACCACCTTGGCATCATTGTTGGGCAGGCAATGGCTTCAACCCATTTGGACACATAGTCAACCGCCACAAGGATGTAGTTATTTCCATGTGAGCTCGAGAATGGTCCCATGAAATCTATTCCCCACACATCGAACAACTCCACTTCCAATATGACTTGCTGTGGCATCTCCTGCCTTCTTGAGATATTCCCCGTGCGTTGGCATTCCATGCAAACTACCACCCAGTTTCGTGCATCCCTAAATAAGGTGGGCCAAAATAGTCCTGCTTGTAGGACCTTGGATGCTGTTCTAGTTGCGCCATGATGTCCTCCATACTGTGCATTATGGCAGCTGTGTAGGATTTGTGCCATTTCGTCTTCAGGGATGCATCTTTTGATCATCCCATCGCCACACCTCTTGAAAAGTAAAGGCTCGTCCCAAAGGTAGCTCTTCACGTCTGAGAAGAATTTCTTTTCCTGAGAGTAGCTCAGGTCTGGTGGGAGAGCTCCACAGGTTAGGAAATTGACGTTCTCTGCGTACCACGGTGTGACACTGTGGCTGACGCTGTGGATGGTGGCGATGAGGCTGTCATCTGGCAAATGGTCATCAATGGGCAGGTCTTCCTTGGGCATGTGCTCTAGGGGTAGCCTGGATAGGTGGTCGGCTACCACATTCTCTATGCCCTTCTTGTCTCGAATTTCCAGGTCGAATTCTTGCAATTGAAGAATCCATCGCAAGAGTCTTGGCTTGGTCTCTTTCTTTGTGAGTCAATACTTAAGGGCCGAATGGTCTGTGTGAACGATAACCTTAGAGCCTAGCAAGTATGCTCTGAACTTCCCAATGGCAAAAACTACCGGCAATAGTTCCTTCTCAGTGGTGGCATAGTTGATCTGTGCATCATCCAAGGTTCGGCTCGCATAGTAGATAGCATGCAGCTTGTTGTCCTTTCTTTGCCCAAGCACAGCCCCAACCGCATGGTCACTAGCATCACACATGATTTTAAAAGGTTGGCTCCACTCTGGTGGTTGGATGATTGGGGCTGTAGTCAATGCGGCCTTGATCCTGTTAAAAGCATCTAAACAAGCTTCATCAAATACAAACTCAGTGTCTTTACTAATGAGACTTGTCAAAGGTTTCGCAATCTTTGAAAAGTCCTTAATAAAGCGCCGGTAAAATCCTGCATGACCAAGAAAAACTCTAATGGCTTTAACAGAATTAGGAGGTGGAAGTTTCTGAATTATATCAATTTTAGCTTGGTCTACCTCTATTCCGCGTCCTGATATTTTGTGCCCAAGAACTATACCTTCGGTTACCATGAAGTGGCATTTTTCCCAGTTGAGAACAAGGTTCATAGCTTCACACCGTGCTAGCACTGTCTCAAGGTTAGCCAAACAAATATCGAAAGATGTGCCATAAACAGAGAAATCATCCATGAATACTTTCATTATATGCTCAATCAAATCATGGAATATGGCCATCATGCATCTTTGAAAGGTGGCAGGTGCATTACACAAGCCGAATGGCATGCGTCTGTATACAAAAGTGCCATATGGACATGTGAATGTGGTTTTTTATTGGTCACTCGGATGGATTGGAATTTGGAAGAATCCAGAATATCCATCCAAGTAACAAAAGTGCGTGTGCTTGGCAAGTCTTTCTAACATTTGATCAATGAATGGTAAAGGAAAATGATCCTTCCTAGTTGCTTTGTTCAGCTTTCTATAGTCAATCCACATCCTCCATCCCGTGACGGTCCTTGTGGGTATGAGTTCTTCTTTTTCATTTTTTACCACTATCATGCCTCCCTTCTTGGGTACTACATGAACAGCGCTAACCCAAGGACTATCCGAGATGGGGTAAATGATCCCTGCATCAAGCAACTTCAAAATTTCCCTTTTTACCGCTTCCTTCATATTTTCATTTAGTCTTCTCTGTGGCTCTATTATTGGCTTACAATCCTCTTCTAACAGTATTCGATGCGTGCAGAGGTTAGGATTTATACCTGTGAGGTCGTCAATGGTGTATCCTATTGCCTTTTTGTGCTTGATTACTACAGTGCGTACCTTCTCTTCTTCTTCCTGCGAAAGATCAGCTCCAACAATGATAGGAAAGGAAGAAATTTCTGGGTTCAGATAGATATACCTGAGAGTCGGTGGTAAGGGTTTCATCTCCACCTTCGGGGCTCCTTCTGCTGGCTCAGGTGTGGAAACAGTCTCAGCCACAGGCTCAGTCTGTGATTCTGCAGCCTGACACTGTGCCTCATTTCCTGGGACTGTTTCTGCTGCTAACAGAAATTCTGCTACCTGCTGGAGGGCTGCCTCATCACCTTCATTGAGCCCATTGACTAAGCATCCCAGTAATTCATCATCATAAGTTTCCATAAGCTGGGATGCTTTGACTAGTGCGTCTACAGGGTCTGGTACAGCGTCAACCATACAGCATTTCCCTGTTGCAAATTCATTCCTCTGCGCTTTTTGGACATTGAATTCCACCGTCTCTTCTCCAATGTGCAGTGTAAGCATGCCATTTGTGCAGTCAATCATGGCTCCTGCTATGGCTAAGAAGGGTCGTCCCAAGATGATGGGAGTCTTTTCGTCTTCTGTCATGTTCATTACCACAAAATCTACAGGGATGTAGAAATTGCCTACCTTGACCAGCACATCTTCCAATACCCCCACTGGGTAGACAAGAGATCTGTCAGCTAGTTGAATGGTCATCCTTGTGGGTTTGATATCCCCAAGGTTCATATTTTCGGTAATGGAGAGTGGCAACAGGCTGACACTGGCGCCAAGGTCGCATAGGGCACCTTCAATCTTCTTATCCCCTATGTTGCAGGGTATCGTGAAACTCCCTAGGTCAGAACATTTCCTGGGTGGTCGGTCTTGTATGAGGGCACTCCCTTGGGCTGTCATTGCTACAGTCTCAAGATCATCAATGGTTCTTTTCTTTGTTAATATATCCTTGAGGAACTTAGCATAAGACGGCATTTGCGTGACCACATCACTGAATGGAACATTAGCATAAAGCTTACTTAGCATTTCCTTGAACTTCCTGAATTGCTTCTCTAGTTTGGACATGTGATACACTTCAGGGTATGGGAGAGGAGGTTGGTATGGTAGGACAGTCTGGGGCTGTTTCTCTGCCTTCTTTGTGTTAACAGGCTCAGGCTGTGTCTGCACTGGTTCTCCTGGTCTGGATGCTGATGCTGTATGGTCCACAACGTCAGGCTGTCTTGGGGCTGTGCTTCTCAATTCCTTCCCACTGCGAAGTGTCACTGCATTGCAATGCTCATTTCTTGGGTTTTCTATTGGCTTCCCCGGAAGAGCTCCCTGTTGGTTGGTGTTCATTGATGCTTGTTGGGGATTTGGTTCTCGAGGATTCGGTTATGAGACTTGATTTGACTGATCTTTTCGCTTATTTTGTTTTGTTTCTCCAAGATGGACTGCAGCATGCTCATCATATCGGTGTTGTTTCCTTGCTGGCCCAACTGGTGCTGTCTCTGGTATTGGGGTTGTGCGCCTTGATGCTGTCGTTGGAATTGGGGCTATTGTGGGGCTCTTTCTTCGCCTGGTCCTCTCCAAGAGAAATTAGGATGGTTTCTCCAGGATGGATTGTAAGTGTTTCCATATGGCCCTTGCTTCTGCTGGATGAAATTGGCTTGCTCAGAATCACATTCGGTGAAGAAGGGGCAGTTGGTTGTGTTGTGTGGTCCTCCACAGCCCTCACAGTCAGAGGCTGTGACTGCCTTGACATGAGCAGTCCCCAACTGTTTTCTGAGTGCTTCAATCTCTGCTTCCAGCTTGGTGACTCGATCTACTTCAATTAGGCCAGAGGACTTGACTCCCCTGACTTGGGTTTTTCTTCTAGATAGGGCTTCAAGAATGGCCACGCCATCATTATAGTTTTTGTCCAGGAAAGCACCATTGGCCATTTTGTCCAAGGTGTTTTGATCTTCATCGCTGAGGCCGCAATAAAATTGCTCAAGCTGCACGGCCTCATCTGTTCGGTGGTTTGGGCATCTTCTCAACAACCCCTTGAATCTTTCCCAGGCATCTCGAATGGACTCATCATACCGCTGGGAAAAACCAATGAGTTGTTGCCTCAAGCTCGCAGCCTTGCTTGATGGATGGTACTCCTTTAAGAAGGCTCGGACTAAGCTCTCCCAATCTGTGAAATGGCCTGCTACGTGGTTTTTGAGCCATTCAAAGGCTGTATCTCTGAGTGAGAGTGGAAATACTCTCATGTACAGCTGCTCTTTGGTCATTCCGGCTATGTTCACAGTGCTACACACCCGCAGAAAATTCTGCAAGTGCGAGTTTGGGTCTTCTGAGGGCAGGCCTCCAAATGTGCGCCTCTCCAACATGCTGAGCAGGTTTGTTCTGATTTTGTAGGGGGCGTCGACAACTGAAATGGCTATGCTGTTATGGATGATGGTGGTTGTAGGAGCTGGGACATGGGGATGTAAGGTCGCACAGGCTGAGCCTGTTCAACCTCGGGGTGCGCTCCTTCGTTGAATCTGTTCGCCATTGGTTGTTGTCGCTGTTTGCTCTTCTTGCGAAACTCGCGGGCTGTCCGTTCAATCTCTTGGTGGAAGGTTAGAGATGGCTTCTTGCTCCTAGTTTGGGGCATGCACCACCTGAAAACTTCAAACTCGGAAAAAGAAAAGGGTAAGTAACAAAAGGTCTAATAAGCCAGAAATAGAAAGTAAAAAGATTCGGACGCCAGTCCCCGGCAACGGCGCCAAAAACTTGATGCGTGCTTTCCTGCAAGTGCACAGGGTCAATGTAGTACTTATCGAGGTCGTATCCACAGGGACTGGGTGGAATTCATTTTACTTCAACTTCGGACTAACTAGACTGGAGAACGAATAAACAAGGGGTGAATTTGACGAATAATGGTAGAGAAATAAGAGGAAGCAGTAAAATAAATGTAACAAGAATTTAACTGAGGAAGAGATCAAGAATGGTGAATTCTTAGGCATCCGGGGTCCACATGTACCGGTTTTATGCTTGTAAACTGCTCTACAGCCTCAGTCACAGACTGACACTATGATGAGGTTGTGACTAATGAGATGTCTTGACGGGGCTCCCAACCTAAGGTACTATCAACGGCTTTCGATCTTATTAGTAGTTCCCTAAGCTTCCATCTACCCCCTTTCACTAGAGTAGACGTCCACCTAGGGATTAAACTCGGTGTTGGTGCGGGTTCCCACAGTGTCTCCTTACCTTCTTTCGAATGCTTAAGGAGTAAGGGTTGACTATTGTAGGTCTAGCACTCCTGGCTTCTCCTTTCAGTCCTTCGCCAGGTTGCTACTAAATAAAAATATGTTACCCAATAATCAATCAAGATTCAAACTAGGAATGGTGTTATCTCTTGACTCGTACTGTCACAGAGTGAGGTTGTGCTTGCTACAGCTTGGCACTGTCGACAACAAAATACACTGTGACAAGCTGAGGCTATGCTGGGCACAGCCTGAGGCTGTGGACGACAAAAGGTCAATTACAAAGATTGGTTCTTGCAAGCGCTCTCAACATATACTGAACCCATTTGTTTTTACTCACAGGTTCCTCCCAAGGTTCTCATATTCCAAGTGCTTTCGCATAGGTCAAACTCAAGGGGGATGAAGATTTGGTGTTGAGCCTAATTCCTCACCTAGTTTCTAATTCTGTCACGAGTTAAAAACTAAGGTTTGGTTGTTGTTTTTCTGGTGACTAAGGTTTCTCCTTTCGGTTCTTCACCTAGCTACCTGAGTTCATGCATTGGTTTGATCAGAACCTAAACATGGATTAATAACTCAACAACTGAAGCAAGAAGGAGGGGGTTAAAATTGAAGCAGTTTATTAAACACAAATCGAATACATGTTTCCCCCTTCAACCTAAGAAGGGGTCGTTTAGTTCATAACTGGAATTACAAAAACGATGGAGGTATGGGTTGTCATGGTGTTTTCGAATGAACTGAGAGTGAGGGCAACACGATTTCTGCCCAGAAAGGCTGCAGAATCGTGTTTTCCCTTAGTTCCCTGAATTCTGGGTTCTCTTCTCAGCTCCAATCGATGACTCGATGCTCTCTGTCGCCTGCCCTTCTTCCCTTTTGTAGGGTGCATCCCCTTTAGTCTCCTTCTCCCCTTGTTGCTGGAAAGCTCCTTCTTGTCTGGGCAAGTGGTTCTGATTATTCTCCAATCTTGTTTGTGTGTGTCAGACTAGGGAGCATGATGGGCAACAATTGGTGGCTTGTGAGTTCCAAGGCGCCTCCTTTTGCAGAGGATGATTCTAGTTTAAGAAGATTCCTAGGTGGCATGTGCCCATTTCTCCTTTTCCTTCAAACGTGCTCTGAGAATGTCAGGGGAATAATTGTTTATGTTGGTGGGGTGGAAAGTGCAAGTGGCGACAATTTTTATATTCTCTTGTACTTCCTGGGTTTTTGCAGAATGCACAGCCTCACGCTGTGGCTGAGGCTGTAAGGGTTCTTTCTCAAATTCTTCCTTTAATTGGTTCCTGCTCCTTTTGCCAATGGTGAGATGACTTGAGGACTTCATGGGTCTGGTGAGTGCAATGTGATTCAGTGAAAACTCGGTGATCCAGGGGTGGTTTGAGGTTGCTTGCTGGGTTCTTGTTGAACGACAACCTCAAGGATAGGCTTACAGGCTCTGTCACAGGCTCACGCTGTGACTAGGGCTGTATCTTCAAATTCTTCAATGAAATCCTCTTGATTTGGCCAAAATGTACCTGAAACCACTAATCATACAGTAAGGGATGTAAGTTGGAGGAATATGATGGAATATTGCATATTAGGCATATAATCATGATGAATTGAGAACGATTTGAGTACAAAATTATGCCTTAAACTATGCATATTTCACATGCATCAAAAGGTAATCACATTACCATCCATGTCGGTCTTTCTCTTAAAGACCCATTTGCACCCAATGGGTTTTACCCCTTCGGGTGGATCAACCAAGGTCCATACCTTGTTTTTATACATGGATTCCATTTCCGAATTCATGGCCTCTAGCCACTTCTCAGAGTCCGGACCCATAATGGCCTGCTGATAGGAAGTGGGCTCATCCTCATCTATGAGCATCATGTCTCCAGCATGAGTCATGAGAATTCCATATCTCTCAGGCTCATACCGAGTCCTATCCGACCTACGCGGTCCATGTGTTACAGGCACAGGAATCTCATCCACAACTTCTTGTGGTTCTTGCCCTTGTTCCATCTCAGCCTCTATCTCTCTAACTTCTTCGAGTTCTACTTTCCTCCCACTGATTCTTCTAGAAATAAATTCCCTTTCTGGAAAAATAGCAGTCCGAGCCACAAACACTTTGTGCTCTAAAGGATTATAGAAATAATACCCTTTTGTTTCCTTAGGGTATCATTTAAAGAGGCACTTGTCGGATTTAGGGCCGAGTTCATCCGAAGTTTCACATCTTACGTAAGCCTCACAACCCCAAATTCTCAAAAAAGGCAAATTGGGACGCTTCCCATTCCATATCTCATATGGTGTCTTTTCGACAGATTTAGATGGATTACGGTTTAGTGTAAAAGCTGCACTCAATAATGCATGTCCCCAAAACGAAGGAGGAAGATCAGCTTGACTCATCATTGAACGTACCATGTCCAACAAGGTTCTATTCCTCCTTTCGGATACACCATTCCATTGAGGCGTACCCGGCAGAGTGAGCTGTGATACTATACCACACTCTTTTAGATGATCAAGGAATTCTCGGTCTAAGTATTCACCTCCTCGATCTGATCGAAGCATCTTAATACTTTTACCGAGTTGATTCTGTACTTCATTCTTGAATTCTTTGAACTTTTCAAAGGATTCTGACTTGTGTCTCATTAGGTACACATAGCCATATCTACTGAAATCGTCAGTAAATGTAATGAAGTATGAAAAACCACCTCTAGCCTGTGTGGACATAGGTCCGCATACAGACAGGCGTTTCTAGGTTTAGAACATACAAACCATCGTTTTAAAATGCACCACCATAATAAATTTTTCATTGAAATAAATAGAACAACAATTGTTCTTTATTACAAATGAAAAGCCTTTCTTGTCCATACAAGACACAGAAATCAAATTCCTGCTTATGGTAGCTACATAATAACAATTGTCCAGTTCCAAAACTAAACAACTCGGTAAGGATAGATAGTAAGTTCCTACGGCTAATGCAGCAACTCTTGCTCCATTTCCCACACGTAGGTCTATCTCACCCTTATCCATTCTCCTACTCTTCCTCAGTTCCTTCATATTTCCACAAATGTGAGAACCACATCCGGTATTTAGTACCCATGATGCAGAGGTAGAGATATTAGCCTCTATAACAAAATACCTGAAGCGGAAGTCTCACTTCCCTTCTGCTTCTTTACCTCTTCAAGGTAAACAGGGCAATTGCGCTTCCTATGGACGGACTCTTCCATCCTGCATTGGAACAACGCCTTAGAGGTCTCATACCTCTCATGCCTTGCTTGCTCCTCAAAGAGCATCTTAAGGTGTTTGATCACATCGAACGCCCCCATTTTCTCATGTTGCTTCTGAAGCTCAGAGTCCATGGTTATCAACATAAGGCATGATGCATCTAATGCATCATCAAGATGCTTCTTGTAAGCATCCCTTTCTGCCCTAGGAGCACTAGGTGCCGGTTCACTTGGAACCGGCCCTTCGAGGACATACAATTTCTTTTCTTGTTTGAGGACAATCCTCAAGTTACGATACCATTTTCAGGAAGTTATTTCCGTTTAACTTTTCCTTCTCAAGGACGGATCGCAGTGACAATGTGCTAGTGTTTAGTGCCATGGATACTCTACAACAATGATCAACTCACACAAATAAGAGTCATGCATACAAATACATTTAACAAGGAATTCTATTAAATGTGCTCCTACTACATAAATCAAGATAATTATATAAGTAGGCCAAGATCCATATTTCACTACAACATATGTCAGCTTTGGCTGATCGCATATATCAATAGTTATTTAGGTAGACAACTCTTGTCAATTGCATCTCTATGTAACTCTTGGATAGTTGAGTGAACAACACTTTGTCCAAATCTATCTCATAGACATTACTCAACCCTTGCCTCTAAGTCTTTAATCCTATTAAGATGACTTAGTTAAGTCTAAACCCACAATAAGCAGTCGAGATATTACAATTATCCACTCGCACCTTGCTAAGATAAACAAAAGCACCTTGCTTTGGCAAAACCTACCATTTGTTGATCGAAGCAATGATGAGTGCTTACCATGGAAGGCAACTAAGAACTTAATATTTTCATCAACATATAATTCCTACACATCACATGCTTGTTCTTGGTAAATCATACATTGATGCCATGTAAGTTTGAAAAACAAAATACATGATAACATCGATGTTACCATTTTGAACATCGATGTTGTGACAATCAAATTGTCCCAACTCTTTGGCAGTAGCTCAATAACATCGATGTTGGACATTACAACATTGATGTTGTGAGAACTCGAGCTCCAAACAATTTTGGCAGTAGCTTCATAACATTGATGTTTAACATTTAAACATCGAAGTTTGGGTTCTGGAACTCAAGAACATCGATGTTGACACTTAAGCATCGATGTTGTTAGAGCTCTGGAACTCAAACCAATTTGGCCGAGCTCAAATAACATCGATGTTCGACTCTTAAACATCGATGTTTTGTGAGTTCTGCCAAGGCCTCTTCATGTCAACATCGATGTTGATAACTCAACATTGATGTTATTTTGATTTGGCCAAAACCAGCCTACTTAGAACATCGATGTTGTCAACACAACATCGATGTTAATTCGGCTCTGCAAAGGCTAATCAACACATGAACATCGATGTTAGTCCTACCGACATCGATGTTCTGGGCCTGCGGAACTTGAACTACAATCGTTCAAAACACAAACCAACATTCGATTTTTCCTAGTCGAACTCCTTCAACTTACTGCCAAGAACTCCTTGATTGATATCACATACCAATCAAGTCCTCTTTGTCAAAACTCTTTTGACAAACACCAACGTCAATACATATATCACATATACATAATTGAAAACAACATATCACATATGCCTAGCATGTTCAAGCTATATCACATATAACATATGAACACACACAAAAATTCGGTTTAGGACTTCACAAGTTGCTCCGCTACCACTGTAAGTATCCGGTTCATGCAATTGACAATCAAAAGCACAAAATACAACATGTATGCAAAGCGGAAATACCGGATACACATGGAGGATCCATGTGAAGGGAACTAAACCGAATAACAATTTTCATACCTGTAACGGTTGAGGTCTTTCACCTAACTGTAGAACCGAATCAGCTAGAGCCAGACAAAAGCCTCGCCCCTCTACAGTATCCACACGAACCGCTGTAACCGGTTGAAGAACGTCTCACGACTTCAACCCGAGCTCTCCCGAACTGGTGTGCTAGCAACAGGTTTCCGGGAGCTTTTGTGTGTGGTGTTTTTCTCTCAATTTTCAGACCACTCAAGAACTCTTCTCAAGCTCTGAAAATTCTCTCGAGAACAAGTGTGTGGGAGGAAGAAGATGAGCAATAGTGATCTGATCACTCAACCCCCAAAGGCATAATGCATTAGTGGAGTTAATGGCCAACATGGTGTCCACTAAGCAACATGATCATGTCTCCACATAATCATGTTTCCCACTAAGCATTATCAACACAACTCAGCATGTTTTGGTTCAAAAATCTGACATTTAGTGAACCAAACCAGCCCAAAAATGACCCTGGTCCAACCACGGTCCAACCGCGGTCCAACCACACCTTGGTTCAACCATGGTCCAACCACGGTTCAACCACTTGCTCGAATCAACGGCTGTATATGTGTGACCCTGTAGACACTTGTACGTCCGACAATAATTGTAAAATCTCATTTTACAATTATAAGCAAAGAGCGGCGTCTAGCAACACATCATTGCCACCCGAACGACAAGCTCAATACTGATTCCACGTGCCTCGGAACATGTCATCGTCCCTTCGTCCCATTTTCAAGATTAAACTGAGACATGGAATATGTCAATCTCGTATATGTTTAATCTCGGTTTCCTGATCCTCGAGTTAACTGTGTAAAACGGATACCAATGATATCACCATATCATAATCAGAGCAAGGACGTGCATTTACAGTTCAACTCTATCAAGAAACCATCCGATAATATACCCGTTATATGGGTTGGACGAATCCCCTCTGGATCATACAAAACCCACTACACACTCATCATACACCCAATGATTACCCTTACGTCTATCCAGTTACGGATGACCAGGAATAATATCAAAGCATATGACTCACATGTTGGGAACCTTGATGATCACAGGTCTAAGGACAATACATTATAAGAACCGCT
>JAKUCV010003708.1:21923-46019 GCA_028386065.3 Turnera subulata
GATCATACAAAACCCACTACACACTCATCATACACCCAATGATTACCCTTACGTCTATCCAGTTACGGATGACCAGGAATAATATCAAAGCATATGACTCACATGTTGGGAACCTTGATGATCACAGGTCTAAGGACAATACATTATAAGAACCGCTATCGACAAAACATATAACGTTCCATGTAGCGTTCTTATGTGGGTCAGTCCAGTCCACAAGTTCTCCAACTTATACCGGTATGTAGAATTCATATCACTTATGCAATTCTCAACATACGCTAGTTTTAATTTATTATTACAACCTATACATAATAATAATCGACTAGGGACAATTTAAGAATATGAAATATTCCAGGGTTATAAGTATGTGCAAGCGTTTATCTCATAAACGATACTTATTGGAATAACCTTAATGCGTATACATGACTACAAATAATCATCCATGATTGGCTTTTGGGCATATTACACTAAGAGGGTTGACCGCGCCCAAGCTCAAAACGGCGTTGTTTTGAGCGGGCCAGACAACCCTAACCCTAACTCTCTCTTCTCTTCTTCCTCTCTTCTCTCTTTTCTCTTTCTTTCTTCTCTCGTGCGCCGCTACCCTCTTCCTCTTTTTCTCTATTCTCTCTCACACACAAACCTGAGCCGCCGTTCATCTTTCTTTTCCTCTCCATCGCACATCACCACACCCATCATCTTCTCCTCCTCATCGAGCAGCCGTGGCACGCTCCTCACGCCGTCTTTGTCGTTGCTGCATCGTGGAGAGGAGGGACTTTGCAGGCTCGGTGCGCCTGGGCTGAAACCTCGAGGAAGGAGTTGGGCTTGCTGTAGTTGAACATGCAGGTAGGCTTCCGTCCTTCCCTTTCCTCTTTTCCTTTACTCGGTTTGTTCCGGTGATGAGGTGGGGGTTGTTCTAATCGGGTTTTGTGTGTGGGTCTTCGTGTTGTGCTTGTTGTTGGACGGTGGCGGGTTCGTGGCTGTTGTTGGTTGTGCTGGCAGATCTGTGGTTGTTGCTTGTGGTCGGGTCTTTGCCGGCAGTGCAGGTGGTGGTGCTCGGGTGTCGTGTCGGTGTTTTCCAAGTTGTGTTGGACGTGTTGGTTGTCGCTGTGTTGGTGTTGTTTTCCGGCAGTGAGATCCGGTGGAGGTTTCCGGTTGCGCCGGAGGTGTTTTGCTCCTAAGCAGTGTTGACGCGGTGGAGATTCGTTCTCTTTTCGGTAAGATCCAGCCCCAAATTCTTCCTTTATGGTATGTTTGGTGTTTGTACTTGATGGGTTGGTAGTCTGAATGTTGTTGTTGCTTTGTTCGGGCTGGCAGAATCCTTGGAGTTCTTTCTGGCCATTTTTCGGCAAGGCTGTGACCGGATTCCTGCGAGTCGAGGATTTTCTGGCGTTTGTGTTCCTGTTCCGGCAAGGCGGGTTTTTCCATTCGGCAATTAACGGTATTAGCCGAAGATGTTATGTATTATCCATCTCATTCGTAGCATGTACCTAATTAAACAAGTAATTGATGTATCGGGGAAAAACCGGGATTTAGTGGATACCATGCGCGAGGAGAGGATGGCACGTGGCCGGAAAATTTTCGACGTGCGTAGTGTCTTTAGGTCGGATGTCCATGGGCTCGGGTATGTCCTTGGTGTGGGAGTTAGAGAATCCGGGCCCAAGCCTAATCATGTTAAACCTATATGACTTAAGTGATTTTGATGAGAATGGGGTTTGAGCCC
Organism: Turnera subulata; assembly: GCA_028386065.3. NCBI lineage: Eukaryota > Viridiplantae > Streptophyta > Magnoliopsida > Malpighiales > Passifloraceae > Turnera > Turnera subulata. The sequence goes on from JAKUCV010003708.1 coordinate 23,641, forward strand.
AAGAGAATTCTAAGGCATAGAGGTGGACTTAAAGACATGGGCTTTAGGCCCAAGATTGTTTTGGGTTAAGTAAAGGGTTGAATGGTTTGGGCTTTAGGCCCAATGATGATGTGGGTTTTGACCCAATTGATATTTGGACTTAGATGGACTTAAAGTTTGTGAACCTTAGGCCCGTAGCTGGGAAATACAGTTTTGGTGAGTGAGAGTAGACTGGTCGGGCTGGACTTTAACCCACGGTTGCATTGCACAAGCTTACATAATTTATTTATTGTTGAATATCTTTGTAAGAAATGGTGGCTTTGTGTATAGGCACGAGACATAATTCAGGAGCGGCTGGTACTAGTGGTGGACAGACAGAGTGCCATCATAACTGAGGTGACTCTATAAGACTTATATACTTGTATGCGAATATTTGTTCGTATGTTTAGGTAGTACTGCTTGCTGAGTATGCGTCATTCTGTTGACTGTGTTGTGCACCTGGTTGTTTATGTGCTGGATTACCATGACAATAAATATGTGTTGTTTGCCAAGTGATCCTCCTATGGGCTGCTATTGCCATGCTTGTGATATATACTGACTTGCTATATCCTGTACATTGTGAGCTTAGGCTCTGTTAGAGAACCTCTGTAATGGTACACAACCTAGATACGACTTGAGGTGACACTTATACAATTTCATAATTGGTAACATAACGTACCTGAATAATTAATAAGTTCTATTGTGGGGCTGTTGACCGATAGCACCGAGAGGGAAGAGAGGGTACCCCTCAGGTCCTGTTATTTTAGTGAATTGTATTCACAGAGACGGCGACGAGGGAATTTATGGGTACGCCCTCGGTTAGTATATTAGTGAGAGTACCCCTCACAGAGCTGGCGCCTTGGGGATTTGTCGGGTGTACCCCTTGGTTATTTGTTATTATCAATTTCTTTTGGTGAGAGCACCCCTCACAGTGTGAAGGCCCTCTCCCCGAGGGACCCACCATATTCAGGTATTGTTACATCACTCCATCCGCCCGATTAAATCCTTTACCATGGTGCAGCACTAGGGATTCGAACTCGGGACGTGATGCTTTTTATCCCCCTCAAGGAGAGCACCTTCACCAATTCATCTGCAGCTGAATTGGTGAAGGTGCTCTCCTTGAGGGGGATAAAAAGCATCACATCCCGAGTTTGAATCCCTAGTGCTGCAGCATGGTAAAGGATTTAATCGGGCAGAGGGAGTGATGTAACAATACCTGAATATGGTGGGTCCCTCGGGGAGAGGGCCTTCACAGAAAAGATGCCTTTTTTGTGAAGGCCCTCCCCCCGAGGGACCCACCAAATCCAGGTATTGTTACATCACTCCCTCCTAGGTTTATCGGTTGTTTTTGACTGCTAGCGGCCACTCGAGGTTTATCGATGGTTTTTGACCTCAGAATCTACCCCTTCTGAGGTTTGACACTTGGGTTTCACACCCGGATCTGATCAGATGCGCTACCGAGACTTGACTCACAGTAGAGGGCCCAGAATAATAACAAATCACGTTGAAACTAAACAATAAATTCAGTAATGCGGAAAGATGGCTATGTGTTGGTGTGTGATTCTAATATTGCTTGTATGTTATACTTGTGCTCGTGAACAACTCACCCCACAAGCATGACTTCACTTTACTTGTGTAGATAGACTTTTAGTGATCACTGAGTAGGCGACTCACATAATCACCACCGTTGTTTTTCAGACCTTAGTTAGCGTGTTGTTCTCGCCTCTACCTTTCGACTCGGAGTTCAGACGCGGATACCTCAACAGGTAGTTGTGCTTCATCTCTCGGTTAGATCCATAGAACCCATATGCATGTTGTTTTCTCTATCACGATTTTATGATATCCATCTTCGGCTGCCTAAGACTTATTTTTAGATGTCACAATTGGTTCATTACTTTGTTGGCAGTTTGTCGGGACCTGATTTGTGTTATTATTTCGACGCTTTGCCGGGTTGGCTTATGACTTATTAGTCTGGTTTATTTCCTTACATTTAATGACATCTCGGTGTTAATAAGTTCTTTTTTTATGGATAATGTTTGTGTGCCGAGCCACTGGTTTATGTACCACGGGTTTCAAGGGTATTTTGGTAAATTTCCTTCCATTTAATTGTTTTATTACTAGAAATTTGGGATACGGGCGCTTCACACAGAGCTGGCGACTTGGGGACTGACGGGTGTGCCCCAAGATTTTGCATTATAATTTCTTTGAGGAGAGCACCCCTCCTAGAGCTGTCGGCCACTTGTTTGTTAGTGGTTTTCTTTGTCGGAACTTACCCATTCCGTTGTTGTTATTTATACTATATATATATGATTACATTTGGGCATACGCCCTGGGGAACTGGCCAGTCGCTACCGCGCCCGATGCACACAGTAGAGGGCCTTTAATAATGATAAGAATGTAATAACCAGATAAATCACTTAACACTTGTATGTGTGGTGTTTGACACATGTTTATTGTGTGTGTATACTTGTGCTCGTGGACTTACTCACCCTACGAGCCTGTCTTCGTGTGCCTGTATGTTTGTCTTATATTGTACATTGAGCAGGTAACTCATATAAATTGCCACCTTGGTTTTACAGATCATTAGTAGCTTGTTGGCGGTTGCTCTTACCTCGGGGTATCCGACTCTTTCATTTCAGCAGGTAGTTGTGGTTCCTTCCTGGTGGATCCATAGAGTTGACACTTATATGTTCTACACTTGTCATTGACTTCATTGTTATTTTTTCCCGCTGCGTATTATTGTGGGGATACTGTTTTGGTTTCTTGGATTTTGATCAGTTGTTGTTCCTGTAGTTTTAACCGGTGTTACTTTGGCTAGATAAGCCTGGTTTATATTTGACTTTTGTATCCCGATGTTTATTTTAAGTTACTCTGAGGTATTGAGTTGATGTTTTTACATAGAGTTTGGCATCCCTGGTTTTAAGGGTACTTTGGTCATTTTATAATTGTGTATATTTTGTGTTGTCGATTTTGGGATGCGGTTGTTTCACTCAACCTGGTGCCGTCAATCCAAACCGTTCGTTCAACTTCCTGGAATTGATTAAGAGGGATGCCAAAGTGCCGTGCCAATGCTGTGATTATTCCCGCACCTAGAAGGTACTGTGCCTGACGCTGTGTGTAGAATCGGCGGAGAATAAAACAACCTGTGTTGAGGGGCTGTCTGTGAACCATGCAGTAGAGGATGAAACGCTCCTCGGTTTGCACTGTCAGGCAACTTCGTTTCCTATCATATATGTTGTGTGCTAGGAAGTGTTGGATGACTCGGAGGCTGCGACGATGAAAAGATGTGGCGCTGCTGGAGGAGGAGTTGTAGCCTGGTGTGTTTGAAATTTCCCTCCAGAATGTCTCGGTGTCAAAGTTGCTAGGCCTCTTATAGTGTCCCTCGTTGCTTAGCCTAAAAATTGCGTTGAACTGGGCGACTGTGAGGACCCGGTTCTCATTGCCCAACCAGAACCTTGCAATGCCATCCTGGCATGGTGTGGGTGGTTGATAGGAAAGGGAAGAAAAGAACTCGCGGGTGAGGTCCTCGCAAGTGTTCTCCCCTAGTGTTGCAAAATTCAACCACCCAACCGGTTGAAGCAACTGTCTGATGCTGTTATGGAGGCCGATGTGCCAAAGGGTGTTCATGTCAAGCCATCTGCTTACGAGCACAATCTGAGATTGTGCTCGTATAGAGGCCCTTTGATGGTCGGCACTCACTGCACGGAAAACGAATGGCTGGATGTCTGCCTCTGGTTCGGCCTGTTTATCTTCCTGGAGGCCGGCTTCTTCCTCCTTGGCTTCCCTCTTTTCCTCTTCTTCTTCTCCTGGTCTAGGGGTTGGGGTGCTGGGTTCCCGAGGGCGATCCTGGTTTCGTTTGGATCGGCCCTCGTTATTTGCTGGTTTTGGGGTGTGTGTGGATGGGCTAGCCGCGGCGACGGTTTTGTATTTAGAGGTGGCGAAGCCTGTGCGAGGGCATTTGGTGGGGCGGGTTGGGGTGGTAGTGGTGGTGGCGGCGGTGGATGATTCTGAGGGTGGGTCCTATTTTCTTTCATTATTCATACCCTATTTTTCAAAGTTCCTTAAGAGATTTTTGCTCTATGTTTTTATCAAGATTTTTTCTATGATAAGTGCAATTGTACCGTATCTTTTCACATCCAAGAAGATCTATGCATTGAAGAAGTTCGCACTTTCAATTGTTTCAAGTATGTTATGGAATGTCAACCGCAGAAAAAAAAGAAAAAAAATCGGCAAAAGTCGATCAAAAAAATAGAAATTATTCAGAAAAAATCCAAAAAAAGAGTTGGAAATTGTGCAATCAGTGTTCCTGAAAACAAGTTGAATTTCTTTTGATGATCAATCATGGATGTTACTTCAAGACTTGCACTTTGAGAAATTCTTTTCAATTTCTTGATAATGCATATTGCAATATTTTCTTAAGTGTATTTTTAAACTTTGATTTCCTATGCACCTTTTCTTTGATCAACCTTAATCCTAAGACCCCATTACAACCCTTTGTAAAGTCCTATTGATCTTTTTGAGAGTGTTTATTCATAATAGTGGAGTTAAGTTCTGGAATTTGCCTACGGGACTAGTTTTTCAAATTTTCATGACGTCAATTCATTCCTACATGCATATGAGTAGTCGATTTTTGCTGAGTGATTTGTGTGAAAGCTTGTGCGGGTAAATCTGACTGTTGCATGGATGCTTTTCCATGAGATTTTCTTTCTTTCTTGGCATTTGATCTTAAATGATTTTTCATAAGCTCTTGGTGATTATCTTGGAAGTCTTGATATGAATTCTTTTTGATTGTGTGATTTGGTGGAGATTTTCAAAACTCTCATTTGGTTTATTTTACTTTATTTCTTGAGGACAAGCAAAGTTTAAGTTTGAGGAGATTTGATAACATCTAAATGTTAGTGTTTTTATGATGGTTTTGAATGACCTTTACTATGTTTTTTATGTCAATTATGTGTATAATCTTTATATTATTGTGTGTATTTATGCATTGTGTGAATTAGTACTTTAATTTTGCTGATTAAGTGTTTTTATCAGGGACTTATCATTTTTATTGAGGAATGGAAGCTTTATAGCTAAGTTTGGAAACCAGGCCCAATTTAGGACACTTTCTACAGTGAGCACAGCTGACTATTTTGGAAATTTCGGAAGATCTAGGCATCAAAATTAAGTGAGACCAATTGGAGACAAAACTAGACTTCCAGATCTTCCGATGGATTAATGGATTAAATTTCATAATTTTTGGACGTGTCTACAAGGAACAGTAATTATTTTAATCCAGCCCAGGATGTAGATTTTTCTATGCCGACCCAGGCCCAGTATTTTGGCTATATCTTGAGCTACAAAAGTCTAATTAAAGAGTTCTTTTTATGGAAAGAAAGCTGAGAGAATTATCTAGAACTTTATGGAAGAGCTCATCACCCAGTTCGGAAGTTTTCTAGGAGTAAAGCGACCTGTAAGTTTCGGGTTAGAAAACAGGCAAAAGTTCAACTTGAAAACAATTCTTACGTACCTTGTATGGTTGAGGTCTTTCACCCAACTGATGATCCGAATCAGCTAGAGCCGGACAACAATCCCGCCCCTCTACGATATCCACACGAACCGTGATAACTAATTGGAATCGTCACACGATTACCAACCCGAGCACCCCCGAACTGATGTGCTAGCAGCAGATTTTCGGGAGCTAGTGGTTGTGGTGTTTTTCTTCTTTCTAAAAAAAGGTGTGTATAGTTTAAAACTCACAAGAACTCTCAAGACACTCTCAAGGCTCAATGCTCTGAAATTTTTCAGACTCAAAGTGATGAATCCATAAGGCATAATCAGATTATGCTTAGTCTAATCCCACTCACAAAAGCAACGAACAAAGTGGCCAACACCTTTGGCCAAAATGATTAGTTTTTAGCTAATTATGTCTCCACTAACTCTTGGTGGGATTACACATCACATGACACTAATTATGGTTCAATAAATCAGACATTTAGTGAACCAAACCAGCCCAAAAATGACCCTGGTCCAGCCACGGTCCAACTATGGTCCAACCACACCTGGTCGAACCATGGTCCAACCACGGTTAAACCACCTGCTCGAATCAACGGCTCTAAGTGTGTGACCCTGTAGGCACTTGTAACGTCCGGCAATAATTGTAAACTCATTTACAATTATAAGCAAAGAGCGGCGTCTAGCAACACATCATTGCTACCCGAACGACAAGATCAGTACTGATTCAATATGCCTGGTAAGCATGTCATCGTCCCTTCGTCCCATTATCAAGATTAAACACGAGACATGGAATGTCAATGTCGCATATATTTAGTCTCGGTTTCTTGATCCTCGAGCTAACTGTGTAAAACGGATACTAATGATATCACCATATCATAATCCGAGCACGGCCGTGCATTTACAGTTCAACTCTATCAAGAAACCAACTGATAATATACCCGTTATATGGGTTGGACGAATCCCCTCTGGATCATACAAAACCCACTACACATTTATCATATACCCAATGATTACACTAAGTCTACTCATTTACGAAATAGCCAAAAGTAATATCAAAGTATACGACTCATATGTTGGGAACCTTGATGATCACAAGTCTAAGGACAATACATATAAGAACTGCTAATGACAATAATATAACGTTCCATGTAGCATTCTTATGTGGGTCAGTCCAGCCCACAAGTTCTCTAACTTGTACCCGTATGTAGAATTCATATCACATATAATTCTCAACATACGCTAGTCTTAATTTATTATTACAACCCATCCATAATAATAATCGACTTGGGACATTTAAGAATATATAAATATTTTAGGGTTATAAATATGTGCAAGCGTTTATCTCATAAACGATATTTATTGGAATAACCTTAATGTGTATACATGCTTACAAATAAACATCCATTGATTAGCTTTTGGGCATATTACGCTAACAATCTCCCACTTGCACTAAAGCTAATCATACATGTTTCTAATACCAATGGACGCAGCATGACCATCATGCTTCTGCTGTGTGAGCGGCTTAGTCAACGGTTCTGCTACATTGTTCTCAGATGGAACTCTGCACAGTCTGACATCACCTCTATCTACGATCTCTCTAATAAGATGGTAGTGTCAGAGAATATGTTTGGATCTCTGGTGGTATCTAGGTTCCTGAGCCTATGCGATCGTCCCATTGTTATCACACTAGAGCTCAATCGGACTCTCAATGCTCGGAACTACCCCAAGTTCAGTTACGAACTTCTTGATCCAAACAGCCTCTTTCGCCGCATCTGAGGCAGCAATGTACTCAGCCTCGGTTGTAGAATCGGAAACTGTCTCTTGCTTTGAACTCTTCCAGCATACAGCACCACCTCCAAGACAAAACACATAACCTGACTGCGATCTAAAATCATCCCTATCAGTTTGGAAGCTAGCATCTGTGTAGCCCTTTAAAACAAGCTCATCCACGCTTCCGTAAACCAGGAATGCATCCTTAGTCCTTCTCAAGTACTTAAGGATGTTCTTAACCGCCGTCCAGTGACTCTCACCGGGATCAGCTTGGTATCTGCTTGTGACACTCAAAGCATAAGCGACATCCGGTCGAGTACATAGCATGGCACACATGATAGATCCTATTGCAGAAGCATAAGGAATCTTACTCATCCGCTCTCTCTCCTTAGTGGTACTAGGACATCGATTCTTTGAGAGAGCTACCCCATGTGACTAGGGCAAGAATCCTTTCTTAGAATCTTGCATGCTAAACCTCTTTAGCACTTTGTTAATATATGTACTCTGACTTAGCCCGAGAAGCTTTTTGGATCTATCTCTATAGATCTTTATGCCTAACACATAGGCTGCTTCTCTTAAGTCCATCATTGAGAAATTCTTCCCTAACCAAGCCTTTACAGACTGTAGTGTCGGAATGTCATTCCCAATGAGTAGGATGTCGTCAACATACAACAACAAGAAAACAATAATGCTCCCACTAACCTTCTTGTAAACACATGGTTCATCTTCGTTCTTTATGAAACCAAACTCTTTGATCACTTCATTAAAACGAAGATTCCAACTCCTAGAAGCTTGCTTCAATCCATAAATGGATCTCTGCAACTTGCATACCATATTGGCATTCTCTGGATCGACAAAACCTTCAGGTTGTGTCATGTGCACATCCTCTAAAAGATTTTCGTTAAGGAAAGCGGTTTTGACATCCATTTGTCATATCTCATAATCATAGTATGCTGTTATAGCCAATAGAATCCGGATGGATTTAACCATGGCAACTGGTGAGAAAGTTTCATCATAGTCAATACCATGAACTTGCTTGAAACCTTTCGCCACCAATCGCCCTTTATAGGTAATCACATTACCATCCATGTCGGTCTTTTTCTTAAAGACCCACTTGCACCTTATGGGTTTTACCCCTTCAGGTGTATCAACCAAGGTCCATACCTGGTTTTGATAGATGGATTCCATTTCCGAATTCATGGCTTCCAGTCACTTCTTAGAGTCCGGACCCGTAATATCCTGCTGATAGGAAGTGGGCTCATCCTCTTTTATGAGCATCGCATCTCTAGTTCCTGCACACTTACACAAATGTGAGAACCACATCCGGTTTCTAATACCCATGATGCAGAGATAGAGATATTAGCTTCTATAACAAAAATAACTGAAGTGGAAGTCTTACTTCCCTTCTATTTCTTCACCTCTTCAAGGTAAACAGGGCAGTTCCGTTTCCAATGGCCAGGTTTGTTGCACTGGAAACTTGTCCTTCCTTTGTAATACCACCTTTGGGTTTCAGCACATGGGAATCAGAAGATGCACATGCACCAAAATTTTTGGTGCATTTCTTCTTCTTGTAACACTTGGCTTTACCCTTTCCTTTGCCTTTTCCAACCATCAAAATGTTGTTGGATTTGTTTGCCTTCATTTGTTGCTCAACCGTTCCTAACATGTTAAGCAACTCAAACAAGGATTTGTCAAGATGATTCATATTGAAATTCATGACAAATTGGTTGTAACTATCCGGCAACGATTGCAGGACTATATCAACAGCCAACTCCTTTTGCAAAGGAAAACCTAGACCCTCAAGGCTCTCAATGTATCCAATCATTTTGAGCATATGAGGTCTCACCGGTGATGACTCAGCCATCTTGCATTGGAACAATGCCTTAGAGGTCTCATACCTCTCATGTCTTACTTGCTCTTCAAAAAGACTTTTCAGATGTTCGATCATATCGAATGCACCCAAGGTCTCATGTTGCTTCTGAAGCTCAGAGTCCATGTTAACAAGCATAAGGCATGCAACATCCAATGCATCATCAACATGCTTCTTGTAAGCATCTCTTTCCGCTCTAGAAGCATTAGGCGCCTGTTTATTTGGAACTTGCCCTCCAAGGACATCCAACTTCTTTTCTTGTTTGAGGACTATCCTCAAGTTGCGATACCATTTTAGGAAGTTATTCCAATTCAACTTTTCCTTCTCAAGGACAGATCGCAGTGACGTTGTGCTAGTGTTTTGTGCCATGGAAATTCTACAACAATGATCAACTCACACAAATAAGAGTCATGCATACAAAATCATTTAAAAAGGAATTCTATTAAATGATGCTCCTACTATATAAATCAAGACAATCATACAACTTTTGTCAATTACATCTCATGTAACTCTTGGATAGTTGAGTGAACAACACTTGTTCTTGTCTATCTCACAGACTTAGCTCAACTCCTTGCCTCTAAATCCTTAATCTTATTAAGATGACCTAGTTAAGTTCAACACCATAATAAGCAGTTCCGATATTACAATTATCGCGTCGCACCTTGCTAGGATAATAATTGGCACCTTGCTTTGGGAAAACCTACCAAGTGTTGATCTAAGCAATGCTGAGTGCTTATCATGGAAGGCAACACAAGAAGAACTTAATATTTTCATCAACATATTATTCCAATACATTACATGCATGTTCTTGATGAATCATATATTGATGTTTGTAAATTTGGAAGCCAGAATTACAAGTGAACATCGATGTTTAAACCTGAACATCGATGTTTTGAGATTCTGATTCTCCCAACTATTTGGCCGAGGCTCAAGAACATCGATGTTCAACATTTCAACATCGATGTTTTGAGTAACTTGAACTCCAAACTATTTGCCAGTAGCTCAAGAACATCGATGTTCAACTCTTAAACATCGATGTTTTGAGAATTATGAAAGTTCATGATTTTGGCAGTAGCATTTTAACATTGATGTTGAACTGAAACATCGATGTTGAACTAAAACATCGATGTTTGAACTTCTGAAACTCAAGAACATCGATGTTGGAGCCTTGAACATCGATGTTATGTGAGTTCTGGAACTTCAAACCAATTCGGTCGAGCTCAAATAACATCGATGTTTAACTCATAACATCAATGTTTTTGAGAGTTCTGCAAGAGAACATCGATGTTTTGATGGTTCTGCCAAGGCAAAACTTCATTGGAACATCGATGTTCTAGCCCTGCTGCACTAGAACGACAATCGTTCTATACACAAACCGACAATCGATTTTTCCGAGTCGAACTCTTCGACTTACTGCCATTAACACCTTGATTGATATCACATACCAATCAAGTTCTTGTTGTCAAAACACTTTTGGAAAAAACACAACATCAACATGTTCAATAACTCATTTAGCACATCACATATACAAAATGAATTCAGCATATCACATATACTAGCATGTTTATACTATATCACATATAACATATGAACTCATAATTCGGTTTAGAACTTCACAAGAGGCTCCGCTACCACAGTAAGTATCCGGGCATGCAAATTGACAATCAAATGCAATAACATACGCAGCGGAAAAACCGGATACACATGGATGATCCAAGTGAAGGGTAGCTAAACCGAATAATAATTTTTACGTACCTTGTATGGTTGAGGTCTTTCACCCAGCTGAAGATCCGAATCAGCTAGAGCCGGACAACAATCCCGCCCCTTTACGGTATCCACACGAACCGTGATAACTAATTGGAATCGTCACACGATTACCAACCCGAGCACCCCCGAACTGATGTGCTAGCAGCAGGTTTCGGGGAGCTAGTGTTTGTGGTGTTTTTCTTCTTTCTCAAAGAAGGTGTGTATAGTCTAAAACTCACAAGAACTCTCAAGACACTCTCAAGGCTCAATGCTCTGAAATTTTTCAGACTCAAAGTGATAAATCCACAAGGCATAATCAGATTATGCTTAGTCTAATCCCACTCACAAAAGCAAGGGACAAAGTGGCCAACACCTTTGGCCAACATGATTAGTTTTTAGCTAATTATGTCTCCACTAACTCTTGGTGGGATTATTCATCACATGGCACTAATTATGGCTCAATAAATCAGACATTTAGTGAACCAAACCAGCCCAAAAACGACCCTGGTCCAGCCACAGTCCAACCATGGTCCAACCACACCTGGTCGAACCATGGTCCAATCACGGTTTAACCACCTGCTCGAATCAACGGCTCTAAGTGTGTGACCCTGTAGGCACTTGTATCATCCGGCAATAATTGTAAACTCATTTACAATTACAAGCAAAGAGCGGCGTCTAGCAACACATCATTGCTACCCGAACGACAAGATCAGTACTAATTCAATATGCCTCGTAAGCATGTCATCGTCCCTTCGTCCCATTATCAAGATTAAACACGAGACAAGGAATGTCAATCTCGCATATGTTTGATCTCAGTTTCTTGATCCTCGAGCTAACTGTGTAAAACGGATACTAATGATATCACCATATCATAATCCGAGCACGGCCGTGCATTTACAGTTCAACTCTATCAAGAAACCAACCGATAATATACCCGTTATATGGGTTGGACGAATCCCCTCTGGATCATACAAAACCCACTACACATTTATCATATACCCAATGATTAGCGTTCTTATGTGGGTCAGTCCATTCCACAAGTTCTCTAACTTGTACCCGTATTTAGAATTCATATCACATATAATTCTCAACATACGCTAGTCTTAATTTATTATTACAACCCATCCATAATAATAATCGACTAGGGACATTTAAGAATATATAAATATTCTAGGGTTATAAATATATGCAAGCGTTTATCTCATAAACGATATTACAAATAAACATCCATTGATTGGCTTCTGGGCATATTACACTAACACACACAAAGGTACAGTCTTTCCTCAACAGCTTTGTCATGGGACCCGCTATCAAGGAAAACCCCTCAATGAACCTCTGGTAGTAACCAGCAAGTCTAAGAAAACTTTGTATCTCCAATACATTCTTTGGTGGCTCCCATTCCATGACAGCCTTAATCTTGGCCGGGTCCACCTTAATGCCCTCACCGGACATAATATGCCCAAGAAACGCGACCTCATCCAACCAAAACTCGCACTTGCTGAGTTTGGCATAGAGCTGTTCTTCTCTCAACCTCTGCAAAACCTGTCTCAAGTGGTCCTCATGTTCGGCCTGACTACCCGAGTAGACCAGAATGTCATCGATGAACACTACCCCAAACCGGTCCAGAAATTCTTGGAAGACCTGTTGCATCATACACATGAACACTGCCGGTGCATTCGTCAGACCAAACGGAACAACCACAAACTCATAATGACCATACCGAGTGCGGAATGCGGTCTTCGGTATGTTTTGTTCTGCAATCCGAACCTCATGGTAACCATATCGCAAGTCAATCTTCGAGAATACAGATGCACCCTGCAACTGATCGAACAAGTCATCGATCCTAGGCAAAGGATACTTGTTCTTCACAGTCACCTTGTTCAACTGTCTATAGTCCACACACATCCGCATACTGCCATCTTTCTTCTTCACAAACAAGATCGGGGCACCCTAAGGTGAGATGCTCGGTCTAATGAAACCCTTATCCAACAACTCCTCTAGTTGTTTCTTCAACTCCTGAAGTTCTGTCGGAGCCAATCTGTAGGGCGGTATAGAAATAGGTGCAACTCCCGGTACTAAGTCAACTGTATACTCCACCTCCCGCTCCGGAGGCAACCCAGGTAAGTCATCAGGAAATACATCATGAAACTCTCGAACAATCGGAATATCCTCCACTCCAGGTACTGGCACCGAAGAATCGACCACATGAGCTAGAAAAGCATCACAACCCTCTCGGATCATCCTGAAAGCTTGGATGGTCGAGATACAACACGCCAATAGGGCTCTTCGCTGTCCAACGAACACCAATCTACGCCCGAACAGAGAAGATAAACACACTTCCCTGGCCCGACAATCAACTACTGCCTGATATCTGGACAACCAATCCATGCATAAAAAAACATCAAATTCTCCCAAGTCCATGACAGCAAGATCAGAGGGAAAACTCTCACTATCATACTCTATCGATACATCTCTACAAACCCGATCAACAACTACTATGTCACCTGTGGGTAAACGGACTCTCAGGGGTCTACTAAGGTTATCATCTTCTATGTTATGCGTAGTCATGAATGCACGTGATATAAAAGAGTGTGTTGACCCTGGATCAACTAAAGCATGTGCATACTGACCAAAAACCATAAATGTACCTGCTATAACCTTTGGGCCATCAACAGCCTCCTCCCGGGTGACGGCATAAACCCTAGGAGCTGCAGCAGACTAAGTCACACCCCCGCGGTTCGAAGTTCCAGAACCCCCACGACCTCGACCCTGCTGTCCGCCACCCTTCTTCGGACCAGAATAAACAACACCACTAGCCACAGAACTCTGTACTGTATACTAGGAACCACTGCCACCACTATCTTTAATCCACTTGTAACATGCTGACTTCTGATTTCCCGGCTTATCACAATACCAGCACATACCCGAAAATCGTGCCGAGAAACCCCGTCCCAGAGATCCAGACTGATAGGACCGTCCTCCCGAGGATTTGCCTGGTCCACCCTGATAGTTCTGCCCTCAGAACTTCTTCGAACCTCGGTAAGAAGAACCCTATCCACCAGAATATTCTGCATCTCTGGCATCAGAATACTATCTCTTCTGTCCAGAAGCAGATACCTGCTTCTTCTGCTCGGCTGCCCGAGCCTCCTGTCCAATCAACTGCACCCTCTCAGCATCTAAAGCAGCCTCACAAACTGCTTTCCAAGTCTTGTGCCCTCCACCAGCCACAGCTAACGCCAACTCCGTACGTAAGCCGTTAACAAACCGCCTACACTTAGTCACCTCATCGGGCACAAACTCCCTAGCATAAGAGAGAAGGATGCTGAACCGGATCCTGAATGCTGACACCGACTCCTCTAGTCCCTGCTTCACCTCAAGAAACTGCTTTTTCTGCTCCTCCAAGAAACCAACTGTGAGAAACTCCTTGTAGAATTTCTCCTTGAAATCTTCCCATGGCATCTCCACAGGCCTCGGTAGGTTCTCAACAAGTCCATGCCACCATGTCTGTGCATATCTCGTGAACTTGTGTGCAGCAAACCGTGCCCAGTGCCCAGGCGGACACACGAACTTCTCCAGAACATTCTCCACCTGACGGAACCAATCATCGGAATCCTTTGCACTGACTTTCTCACCCGAGAACTCCTTAACTGCTGACTTATCCATATGTTTGTAACCACTCTCCATACCACCTACCGCAGCAGGTGCTATCGGTTGGGCACCCTGCTGCTGCTGCTGAAACTGCTGGAACTGTTGCCACTGCAAAAAGGCCTGATACTGCTGGAACGTTAGGTCCACAACAGGTGGTACGGGTGGCACTACATTCTGTTCTCCTCCACCTGCAGCATCATTCCCTGCTGCATTATTGTTCCCCTGACCAACAGGAACCTGCATCACCGACACATTGTTGGAGACATGAGTAGCGACGTCATCCTCAACATTGTGCTGCCCCTGGTGATCCATATCAACGCCTATAGGAATGCAAATGGGTAAAAAACACTTTTAAAGTTATAAATCTGGAATCAGGCTTAAACACAGAAATCACTTTGAAAACAAGGTTTAAAACACTTTTAAAACCAAGGATCTGAAGCCTGCCCCGCTACCAAGCTTAAACACCCGTTACCCAGTTTTACAAATAAAGTACTTATTCAAAAAAATTACCAAAATGCCCCTGAAACCCGGGACTCGAAAATCCAACAACAAAAAATATCAAAGTCATAAAGAACAAAAGTAAACCGGCTTATCAAGCCATAAATCAACCCGGCAAACAGCCGAAACAACATCAAGAATCAAACTCCGGCAACCCGACGACAATGTAATCAAAATCAAGAATGACATCTCAACCAAAATTCAATGCAGCGGAAGATAAAGATAAAATAAAACAAGAGGGAAAAATGATATGCATGTCGACTCTATGGATGCAACCGGGAGTTGAAGCACAGCTACCTGTTGGGATATCCACGTCCGTACTCCGGAAATGAAGAGAGAGACAGCACGCTAACTAAGAGTCTGAAAAACAACGGTGGCGATTATGTGAGTCGCCTACTCAGTGAGGAGTATAAATCTAGTTATGTAGGTGTGCAAAGCAAGCTCAAAAGGAGAGTAGAGAAACAAGCACAAGTAAGCAAACACACAATAACCAGTACTAACATGCCAGCAACATGTAAACAAATAGTTTATGTTTTACATCCGTTTGTGTGTTAAGTTTTATTATTATATTTATTATTCAGGGCCCCTTTCTGTGTGCGTCGAGCTCGGTCCCGTCTTATGAGACAACCAGGGCGAAATCCCAATATAACCAGGCATATAGCCCAAATATCACCGTAGAGAGAGAGAGAGAGAGAGAGAGAGAGAAAGAGGGAGGTAGAAAGGGGGAGGTAGAAGGAGGGAGGTAGAACCGGTCATCACAGACCCATATGCTAACCGCATATACCATGCTATCCCGCATGCAAACCGAAGGGGTATCACTTCACGCTTGAACCAACTGGTCATCAGCACATAGTAGTATATCTTTTGTAGTATATTATTCTTATTCATGCTTAAGAGTTCATGTGTGCCAAAAAAGTTATGATTTTTCTGGGTTGTGTGAATTATTCATTAAAACAACATCCGGGTTTCCATCCCACATCACATCACACAGTTCACCCAAAATCATATCACATGTTATATCCCATAACAGATAAGCAAGACATGCTTGTCCAACAAATAGCAATACACAGGCACACAATACAGATCATGGCATGTTAGCAAACAAGGCATGCAACTCAGACAAACCAATCTAACAAGCACATGCATACAAACATAAAATGACTTATAAAGTCACCTCAACGATGATTATCCTATGGAGCTTTTCCCAAGACAGATCCTTCAGCTCCCGAGGTATTACCCGTGCCTGAATACCGGCACACACAATAATTACCAAAACAGTTACAATAAACCGTGCATGCATGATATTTATATGCTCAACTGAGTGAAACTTGACCCAATCTACCCGGTTATGCAATTTCAGGGTCTAAGCCCAAAAGGGTATATCTCCCCACCGAAAACTCCAAAAGATTGGAACCTAAGGTTTATCGGGCTTAAGCCCATCTAAATCCAAAATAACTTCTCGAGCATAAAGCCCACTTCCTTAATTCTGTAACCAAAACCAATTTATGAATTTGGGCTTAAAGCCCATTCCTTAAAGTCACTACCTATCCAATTATGCCATTGGGCCTCAAGCCCATATCTTAAGGTCCTTCAAATTCTCAAGGTCTTTAAAGTTGGTTAGTTGGGCCTGGGCCCGGTTTTTCCTAAATACCGTTCTAAGGTCATCCCCGAGCCCAAGGGTTTTCGACATATGGTTCCACTCGTGTTGGTCCATACCGGCCACACACACTCACATCCCCGCACACGGTATTCCACTAACTCTCTTTGAATTTAATTGTACATATGCTGATAACAATAATTTATGTACAAATAAAACCGAGTCTTAACCCGGGAATAAATACCGTTAATAATCCGCAAAGATTTCTGTTCGTCGGAAGGTACCCGAGCCTCGCCGGAATATTCCCGAGCCTTGCCGGAAAAATCTCAAACTCGTCGGATTCCGGTCACCTTGCCGGAAAAAATTCACCAAAGCACCAAACAACCACAACAGCACTGCCACAGCCCAGAAACTCCAATTCAACAACACATACACCAAAAAAAAAACGAATAGGAGGAGGAAAGGGCTTAGCATCCTTACCAGATTATTCACTGCTCCAACCCGGATCTGCCTGGATCCGTGGAACAACAGCACTCGAGCCTCTGCCCGAACACAACACCACTGCCGGCAGCAACCAGCGACGACCACTCCCGACCCGCCAATAACACAAACTTGTTTAGCAACCACCAGCAATCCAACCACACGCCACCATCAACATCGCAGCACACACACACCCGGTCAGAACCAGCACAGAGATAAAACAAAGAGAAAACAAGGAGAATAGAGGAGGCGATGCTTACCGAAGACGACGGAGGGAGCACCACAACCAGCGGTTCCTTGTCGGTCTTGCTCAAGCCGACCCTCGTCTCGGTCTCCTCTGCAACCCGTGGTGGCCGCAGCATAAAACCCAAAGGCGACGGCGGCTCGTCGTGGACCCGTCCTCGATGCAGCGTAGAGGAAGAGTAGGGGCGGCGGCGGCGTCGTGCTAGCGAGAGAGATGGAGACGTTGGCGGGTGTGAGCGAGAGGAAAACAAAAGAAAGGTAAAGAAGATTAAGAGAGAGAGAGGGAATCGGTGTAGAGTGACGATTTGGAGGGAAGGAATTGTAGGAGAGGAGAAGGGAAGGCTGCAGCGGGAGGAGAAGGAAGAAGAAGAGAAGAGAAAAGAAAGAAAAGAAGAAGAGGAGAGGAGGGTTAGGGTTTTTGACCCGCCCTAGCTCGGTCAACAGTTTCTTTTTTCCTCTTAAATCAAAACGACGTAGTTTTGATTCGAATTACGGCAAACCTCGTTTCTCCCCGAAACAGGTTCTCCAACCCTGCGAATCTTGAACACCGCTTTACACCCACTTAAAATTAACATTTCCAAGGGAAAATAATTTATTTCCACAACCAAAAATCCAAAAATTCCTCGAGGGTAAAATTGGAATAAAATTTTAAAAATTCCATAAATTAAATTATGAAAATCCGGGGCGTTACAATGGCGAAGCATCCACTTATGACACCAAGGTGACTTTGGGCCTTCTCGTGAGAGGAGATGTAACCCCCAATATTTATGGCAGAAAAGGGGAGACCAGATGACTTGGTTGGGCTTTCTCGTGAGAGGAGATGTAAGCCACAATAATTATAGTAAGAGGGGTGAGAAGAGATAACCTGGTTGAGCCTTCCTCAAGAACGCTGATGCAAGCCCTGGTGTTTACTTGTGAATCGAGCCGATAACCCAAGACAAGAGGTCGAAATGAGGAATCAAAATGAAGAACCAAGCTGACAAGCCAAGCCAAGGGACTGACAAGCCAGATTGATGAGCAGAGCTGAGATATCAAGTGGAGATATTGCCATTGAGAAAAGGGGCAAGCCCTAGTGCCTATTCGTGAACCAAGTCGATGAGCCAAGACAATGAGCTGGGAGAAGAAACACACAATGGAGACCGAACTAATAAGTCGAGCTGTTGAACCAAACTGGGGTATGAAATAAGGGCGCTGCCATGGAGCCTTCTCGAGTAAACAAGATGCGAGCTCCAATAATTGGGGCACAATGGGGATAACAGTGAGGACGGTGACAAAGACACGGGAAGAAAACATTGGGGAGGGATAATGGTGGAAATGACAACGGAGATGATGCATTCCAAAGAGGGGATAAGAAAAGTGAGAGTCAACATGAGATCATAGATCAAACTACTAGGCATGGATAGAATGATGACCAATTGGGGAGGCAGTGTGGTTGCCCTTTAGAGTTTTGAAGTCATGTCAATTCAAAAAAGGGCGGTAGCTAAATTATGAGTCCAGCAATCAATAGTGTCATTATTTGTACTTTAATTTTCATATAAGGAATAAAATTCTGGCTTCCTTATCTTTCGTGTGTATGTAGCAAAGTATGCATGACTTCATGACATTCTATTGGATCATTCTAGGGGATTATAAAACGAACTACGAATCCCAAACACCTACCTTAACCTACTTCCCAAACACTTGTTAACACAGACCTTCAAACACATACCCGCACTAGCCTTCAAACACTTACCTGATTTGACCCTTGAACACCAATCCAGCCCAACATCCATGTTAACCCCATCACATCTCCTTTGAACACTTGTCTAGAAGAGTTGCATCCCAAAGATGAATCTAGTTTCCAAAAGAGTCCTATTCAAGTGCACTTGTTCAAAAGGGCCACTCTCCTTGGGAAAAATAAAAGGAAAAAAAAAGAAAAAACGAAAAAAAAAAGAGAAACGAGGGAAGGGAGGTGACCCTTAGTGCTTGAATAATTCATCATCCATTTCATGAAATTGGGTAGATGAAATCATAATGAAGAAAATAAGTGTTCTCCGCTACCTTTAGCCTCCCACCAAACACCATTATATCAAACACCCGCCATCTTCAGTCTTTCACAGAACACTCTCATCTCAAACCCAACACCACAACCACTGATATGTAGGTAACCCAGGAATAGGCTCGGTCTATTGTTGGTTCCCAGATTGATTCAATGGAAAGAATGGGGTCATTGCTAGATACACATGCTTTACTGTTGATTGTATTTAGGCCTCTTATGTAGTCATATGTCCCCTTCACTCGGACATGTAGTTTGGGCTCAAGAGGTTGTAAATGTTTGTCAAGTCTGTCTCTCTCTAGAAACCCATCTTGGATCCAGTCATGGCAGAGCACATCTCTCCAATGGTCTCTCAGACATGTAATTCTGGGTCTCCCTCATTTTTCGTTGGCGAGTCTATCCCCATATTGGTCATTTGAGTGCACTCGACCCGGGCGGCCTTCATCGTGCTTAAACTTCGTGATCTCAGTATTCTATGCCCATGGTTGCTATCCCCACGAGGAGAAAGAAAAAAAAAGAAATAAAAGCCTACTAGGTTGAAAACCCGAGAGGGCGGCCTAGGCAAAAGTTAAGGCCAATATGAAAATGGGATAGTAGCCAATGACAACAAAGAGACATAGACCACTCGGTTGACAATGTCGTCACCAACAAAAGGGGGATAGAAGCATCTGGGCACATTGTCTCCACCTATCCATTCATCCTACCTTGACTAGACAATTCCACATCCGTCCAGACCTTTCAACAAGGAATGCCCATCCCGAGGGTCATAATTCGAATTTGAAATGAATAGGGTTCGTAGTCGTTGGGAATCTTCTTCTTTGAAGCTTTTGTAACTTCCACGGGATAACTCGCTTTTCCTCAAATGGCTCAACTTTCCTCTTAGCTCGAATGATTTTCAATGCCCATGCATCACACTAGGGGCACTTCCATCCGAATGCACCACATGGGAATGAGATTGCATGGCACTTAAACTTGCATATAGAAGTAGATGGCACTTGCATCCAGAAACTCACATATAGAAACTAGGGGCACCCCCATGCATCGAAAAGACGACACATTTAGACATGCTCATGTATCACTCACATATAGAGCATGAATTTCTTGACAAGGTAGACTGGGTTGAGGGTAAAGGGTCAACAAAGATGACAACCTGGGAAATTCATCACTTGATGTATACTTACGTTTCCTAGGGTTATTAGCTGAAGGGGCAGGACATGAACAAATCTTATAAGATAATGAGAATTGTAGACAAGGGGCATGTCATGCCTTATTCCTCTGACTCGTCAAGCCAACATCACGCAATAGAGGCACACCTCCCGTGAGATTAAACCTACATCATGACATCAGGGGCACGGCCGGCCTGCAATTCGGGTTAATGAGGTTACTAGGGGCATCTCATCCGCTTTCGGTTTGTATGTCTCAAGGGGAACGACACACTCTACCTCCTTCAGATAACCATGAGGTAGTACCCTTTTCGAACCAGTTAGACAATAAAAGAGCTTGAGACGCCTAGACGTGAGTCAACTGTGAGTGAAGGGCCAAGGACCCAGACACAAATTGACCAAGAGAGAGATTAACCCCAAAGCCGAGCCATAGCACCCGCGAACCGTAAAGCTGAGAGGTGAGGAGAAACAAACCCGAGAGAATGCAAAGCTGAAGCCGTGTACCCGATACATACAAAATCAAGCCTCAGGATAAGATGATTCCAAGCTGTGAGACGACATTTTGGAAAACGGTAAGGGCACGAGAGGCCTAGAGACTAGATAGCCAAGCTGTGAGACGACATTTCGGACAGAAATCAGATGGCGAAGCCATTCTGAAACGCCCGTATCCCAAAATATCCATTTTAATAAATTATAACATATGAAGGACCAAATTGCCCTTCTACCCGGGATACGATACAAACAGCATAATCAATGTTCAATTACACAATAAACTATACAAAGAAACAAGTATGCAGCAGAAGACTATAATACATGATGACACATATGCAATGAACCCTATGGATCCATCCCGAGGAGGGAAAGCACCGCCACCTGCTGATATGCACTCCTGAGAAGTTGTCTAATGAAAATGTTAAGCCTAGAGAAGAAAATAAGTTTTATGGAAAAAGAAGTGCTAAAAACCGAATAACTTAGAATGCACGTTATGCAAATCCTTAAAGAAGCAAGTTGAAAATCTTGAGGCAACATTAAAGAAATTTAATACTCCTCAAAAGAACTTGAATTCCCTCTTAGGTAATTTGCAATCAACTAAAAATGGAATAGGTTTCATAAATGAACCTAGGAAGAAGAAAGTTGAACCAAATTCTAGGAAGCCCAAGGTCCAACCTAAAGGAAACAAGATTAACAATGTGCATAAGTATAGGCAGCATAAACCTTGTTATCAACCTAGATGGATGCACAACCCAAATGTTATATGCCATTATTGTAGTAGAATAGGACACATTACTCCTGTTTGCTTTACTAGGCATAGACATTGGGCTCAAGAAGAAGCTCATCACTACTATGTTCCTAACCCTCAAGAACCCAAAAAGATTTGGGTACCAAAATCCCTTTGATTTGTTTTGCAGGTATGCTTGAAGGCATCAAGTGTACTTTGGTACCTTGATAGCGGATGCTCCAAGCAAATGACCAAAGAAGCATCCAAGTTCTTAATCAATTCTTGTAGAAATGCAAGGATGAGTGTTGTTTTTTGTAGGTACCCCTCATTTAGGCAAAAAGATAGGGGGAACAAAGGGATGATGAAGAACTTCAAAATTTGAGCAGAAGCCTCAATACATCGATGTTGAGTATCACAACATCGATGTTCAGCTAAGCTTTCTAACATCCTTTATTTTGGCACTTATAGAAATGTATAAGTGTAGATAATATGTTGCACTTGTTCAAAGCTCCACCTATTTCTCACATAAGCACTTCTCAACCTCTTCTTCTCATTATTTCTTTTTGCTAATGACAAAAGGGGGAAGATAAGAAGAA
>JAKUCV010003709.1:10370-38862 GCA_028386065.3 Turnera subulata
AGGAAAGGTCGTGATAGCATCTTTGTTGTTGTTGATAGGTTTAGTAAAATGGCTCATTTTATTGCTTGTCATAAAACTGATGATGCTTCACATGTTGCTGACTTGTTCTTTAGGGATGTAGTTCGTTTGCATGGCATTCCTAGGACAATTGTTTCTGATAGGGATACTAAGTTCTTGAGTCACTTTTGGCGAGTTTTATAGAGTAGGTTAGGGACCAAGTTGTTGTTTTCTACTGCTTGTCATCCTCAAACTGATGGTCAAACCGAAGTAGTTAATAGGACTTTAGGATCCTTATTGCGTGCTGTCGTGGGCAAAAACTTGAAAACTTGGGAAGATTGTTTGCCATTGATTGAGTTTGCTTATAATAGGAGCATTCATTCTTCTACAGGTTATTCTCCGTTTGAGAATGTGTATGGTTTTAATCCACTAACCCCTTTGGATTTGTTGCCTTTACCTTTGAAAGAGATTGTTAATGTAGATGGGCATTAAAGAGCTTAGTTGGTTAAGACTATTCATGAGAAGGCTCGAAAGCACATTGAGGAGAAGAACACTAAAGTGGCACAACGAGCTAATCGTGGATGCAAGCTTGTTAAGTTTGAACCTGGAGATTGGGTTTGGAGGAAGGAGAGGTTTCCTCATCACAGGAAGTCTAAGCTGGATCCGCAAGGGGATGGCCCTTTTCAAGTGTTGGAGCGCATCAATGACAATGCTTATAAGATCGATCTACCTGGTGAGTATGCTGTGAGTGCTACTTTCAATGTTGCTAATCTTTCTCCCTTTGGGTGAATCCTTTTGAGGAGGGAGGGAATGATGCAAGCAAGCAAGCACCAAGTGGAGCTAATGATGGAGAATGCTCCATTAGCTTGCCTCAAGGACCAATCACACGGGCTCGATTGAAGATGATCAAGAACCACATGCTGCACTTTGTTCAAGCTTTGATAAATCAAGAATTGCAAGAAGACAAGATGATCAAGCTGGGAAAAGAGTACAAGAAGAAACCAACATGTGTCTCTGTCATTGGAGAAGAAGCCTAGTCGAATGGAGCATGTGGGCCCCATGTCGACATATCCATTTTATTTTATAATTAAGTTGCCGATTTTATTATATATAAAACAATAAATAATTTCTGCATGGATCTTTTTATTTCATTGGGTTATTTTGTTATTTGGGTCATAAACATTTATGGGTTATTTTTGTTGGGTTTAATTAGTCCAATATGTTGTTGGATTAAAAGTCAAAACCTAGTCCAACTAGGAGGTGTGTGGCCGACTTGGCCAAGGAGTTAGGAGACAAACTCCAAGTCGGCAAGGGAAGCTTTTGTGGCCGACTTGGGTGCCTATATATAGGGTCTTTAGGGTTCTTTTTATAACACACATTATTCTTGCTATTTGATAATAAAGTTTGAGGTTTTCATTACCTTGGTTATTTGCAAGTAGAATTGATTTCTTCTTGTTTATTTGAGGGATTGTGTTTACTTATCAAGTGATTGATTTGCTTGTGGCGTATTCGAGATTCCTAGCTCTTATTACTCTATTGTTGCTTAACGGCTTTGTTGTGTTTTGAGGTGATAGAGGTATTTGCTGAAACCCTAATTTGGTTGAATTGGTTGCTGATCTTGGGGACTTTGATTGATTTAGAGGTGCTATCTAGCTTTGTTCTGGTAGTGTTGCCGTATCACTATTGGTCAAGCAACCTAGTATACTACCATTTCTGGTGTCTGCATCAGTGATAAAAGCTCCTTAAACGGATCAAAAATCAGAGGATTCAAAATCCTATGTCTAACCTAGGACTATGCAAGACAATGTCAAAAAACTGATGAATGGCATGCCTTGGGCCAAAGCTGGACAACGACAACAGGTAGAAAGGAACGTTGACACTCTAGCACCTCTGACGACAAAACGGGCTGGAATGAAAGGGACATTTAATAGATCAATTTGAATTGAAATCATCCCTCTTGCCTCTATATTATTGAAAGCTGATTCAAGAGGAAACTTAGAGCTGCATATTGAAAACCTGAGTCTGAGCAGAAATGCTAGCCATCTACAGCAGTTCTTAAGAGAAGCAAAAGTGAGAGAAAAAGTCTTACGAGTGTGTATACCTTGTAAGGCAACCTTTAGAAAGCAAAGTAAATTGTACTTAGTGATAGTCTGTGTTTTACAGTGATTGTGTAAAATCAAAGCTTGGGTAAGCTTTGTGGTGAGTGTTTTGGGTTTGAGTTGAGCCTAAGGAAAAACTTGTACTAAGGGTTTTTGGTTGAACCCGTAAAAGCCATAATAGTGAGAGTTAGAAATCTCAAGGGGGGATCCTCGAGTAGTGGAGGTAGTCCTGTGTGGCAAACCACTATAAATCGTGTGTCAAGTTATCTCTAACCCTTTCTCCTTGTGTCCTAACAAGTTTGACAATTAGGGTTCTTAAGCACAAAATCCAAACACAAAATCGTTTTGGCATTAGTGACGCCGAATCAGGTTTTAACCAGGACGGCTAATTCACCCCCCCTTCTTAGCCACTTTTAGGCCAACAATTGGTAGCGGAGCAAGGATTTCTGTTGATTGGATTAACCTCCAAGAGAAAAAGATCATGACATTCGAGGGAAACAACATCAACAATGCTCCATACTTCAATGGGTCAAACTTTAACCATTAGAAATTCCGCATGAAGACTTTCCTTGAAGGAAAGGATTTAGAGATGTGGCAAATTGTGAGTGGCTAAGAAGAAATGAAGAAGGCAAGGCTAGATGCACAAGCCAAGAATGCTCTTCTTTGTGGCATCAATGAAACCGAATTTAAAAGAGTTCGCTCATGTAACACATCACATGAAATATGGAGTCTCTTATGTGTAGCTCATGAGGTCATCAATCAAGAGAAAGAATCAAAGATGAATAGACTCATGAGAGACTTCGAGCTATTCCAATTGAGGATTGATGAGTTCACTCACGACTTAGACTCTGAAAGTGATTCAGATCTAGAAGAAGTTGCCAATATATGCCTTATGGCAAGAGACGACAATGAGGTAAGTGATTCTAACTCCTATGAATGTGATTCTGATGATATACATGATGCATATGATGAGTTATTAAGGAATTTTAAGAAAATGGAAAAAGAAAACATACTTCTTAAATGGAAAATAGAAGCTTTAGAGTTAGAAAAGTCAGATTGACAAGCTAACTGTGAAAAACTAGAAGAACTAATCGCCTGCAGTTCTGGCATCGTTGATGCCAAAATGACTCAGGAAGCTCTGACAAGAGCATATAGTGAACTAGAGAAGAAAATACTTGCTAACAAAGAGCAACATGATAAGACTCTAGAAGAAAACAGTAAACTAACAAAGCTTGTAGAACACCTGAATGATATGCTAACAAAATTTGAATATGGAAGCAAAGGGCTTGATATGATTCTTGGACAGCAAAGACACACTTTACAAAAGATAGGTCTTGTTTGCTACCCACAATGTGTTTGAGCTTAAGAAATCTCATAACCATGTTCACCATCATCCTAGAAGAACTAAATCACATAGAAATATATTTGTTGAGTCTAGTGAGAAACATCAGAATCATATTACTTGTCACTTTTGCAGTAGGATTGGACATGGTACAAATAATTGCATATTTAGGAAGAAATATTGTACAATTAAGTTCATGTGGGTACCTAAAGATACCAAAACTAACTTCCAAGGACCCAAGCTTGTGTGGGTACCAAAACCTGATTATTTTGCAGGAAAAGAGGGATCAATGGGTACTCGATGGTGGATGCTCAAAGCACATTACCGAGACTCATGTATGTTCATATCCCTCCACTCAATAAGCCGACGATTTGGCGTCTTAGGTGCCAAATCGAAAAGCAAAGTTCTGGGTATAAGGTAATGTTGGTAAGGATCTTATGATTGGACATGTGCTATTAGTTGACAATCTGAAGTTCAATGTTTTGAGTATATGCCAATTCTGTGATTATGGTTGCAAAGTTACCTTTCAAGCAAATAGATGCTCAGTGACTAACCTTGAGTTAATAACATCATTTTCACGGGAAAAAGGCTAGGAATCTATATTCTTTTAATGTATGTGATGTTACTAACCTCGTGAACAAGTGTTCAATATTAGAACAGAAACACCTGAGCTTTGGCATAGAAGATTGGGACATGCACATCATGAGCTTATTGCAAATCTTCAAAAGAAGGAACTTATGAGGGGGCTACCTACGCTGAAGTTTGAAAGAGAGAAGGTATGTCATGCATGCCAAATTGGAAAGCAATTCAAAAGCTCCTTGAAGCCTAAAAAGTGTATCTCCACTACTAAACCACTTGAGCTACTACAGCTTGACCTCTTTGGACCTATTAAAGTGGTAAGTCGTGGAGGTAAGTGCTACACTTTTGTTATTGTTGATGACTACTCTCTTTTCACATGGGTTATCTTTCTCTCACAAAAGGACCATGCACTTTATGAATTCGCTTCTTTGATAAGAAAGCTCCAAAATAAAAAAGGTTATAGACTAACCAAGATTAGGAGTGACCATAGTAGTGAATTTGATAACCTTGTCTTTAATCATTTTTGTGAAGAACATGGCATTGAACACACATTTTCGGCTCCTCGAACTCCTCAACAAAATGGGGTAGTAGAGAGGAAGAACCGAACCTTGCAAGAGATGGCAAGAATAATGCTAAATGAACAATCTTTACCAACGTACTTTTGGACAGAAGCTGTAAATACTGCTTGCTATATTCTGAATTAGGTAACCATTAGATCACAACTTGAGAAGACATCATATGAGCTTTGGCATGATAAAAGACCAAACAAAAGTTACTTCAAAGTCTTTGGGTCAAAGTGCTTCATACTAAATACCAAGTATTCATTAGAAAAATTTGATGCTAAATCGGATGATGGTGTGTTTCTAGGATACTCTTCTAGGTGTAAAGCATATATGATTTACAATAAAAGAACTCTTATTGTTGAGGAATCGATACATGTAGTATTTGATGAACTTGAATCAACTAACAATGATGACTATGTTGAGAATGTGTTTAGTCAGAATCAACAGCCAGGAGACATCATTGTTAACAATCCTGAAAGTTTAGCTGAGATAGAAAAGAAAGAAGAATTGCCAATCAATAACGCAATTCCAAATGTAACCAACTCACAAACTGCACCATCAGCTATTCTTAACACTTCGGCATTAAAGATGCCAAGAAGAGCTTTCAACTAGTGATATCAATGGTGATCCATTTAAGGGAGTAACCACAAGAGCTTCCGTACACAATCTCAATTCACATCAGGCATTCCTCTCATAGATTGAGCCAAACAATATTGTTGATGCTATAAATGGTTAAAATTAGGTTATGGCTATGGAAGAGGAGCTAAACCAATTTGAGAGAAGTGATGTGTGGGAATTTGTGGAGAGACCAAATGATCATCCCGTGATTGGCACAATATGGATGTTTAGAAACAAGCTGGATGAAGCTGGAAATATTACACGAAACAAAGTCAGACTTGTTACTCAAGGGTACAATAAAAAAAAAAAAAGGAGGAATTGACTTTGATGAGATATTTGCTCATGAGGCAAGACTTGAGTCAATTCGAATGCTCTTAACATTTGCATCTCATTAGTCCTTCAAGCTCTATCAAATGGATATGAAAAGTGCCCTCCTAAATAGATTCATCATAGAGGAATTCTATGTTGAATAGCCTCCCAGATTTAAAGACTTTGAACATCCCTACCATGTGTTCAAGTTGAAGAAGGCACTATATGGATTGAAATAAGCACCAAAGGCTTGATATGACAGGTTAAGTACATTCTTATTCTCTCAAGACTTTACTAAAGGAGAGGTTGATTCTATACTCTTTGTGAAGCATTATAAAAATGACTTGATTATTATACAAATTTGTGTGGATGACATACTATTTAGTACTACTAACAATTCTTTGTGGAAAAAATTTAAAAAGATGATGCACAGTGAATTCGAGATGAGCATGATGGGAGAAGTAACATTCTTTCTCGGGCTCTAAGTCAAGCAATAAAATATGGAATATTCATAAGTCAAGCAATGTACACTAAGGAGTTACTCAGATGATTTGGCATGGATGGTGCCAACACGAGTGTGACTCTAATGAACACATCAACTAAGCTAGACAAAGACGAACAAGGTAAAGATGTGGACATAAAGACATACAGAGGTATGATTGAAAGTCTTCTTTACCTCACTACTATTAGATCTGATATTATGTTCAGTGTTTGTCTATATGCTAGGTTCCAAGCATGTCCTGAGGAGTCTCATTTGCATGCCATTAAACGGATATTTAAATATTTAAAAGGAACTCCATATTTAGGACTTTGGTATCATAGAGCTGATGTGTTTGAATTAATTGGGTACTCTGATGCTGACTTTACTGCATACATTCTTGATCGAAAAAGCACCAGAAGTACTTGCCAATTCTTAGGACAATCACTTATTTCATGGGCTAGTATAAAACAAACTTTGCTTGATTATGGTCTTACATATAATAATGTGCTAATTATGTGTGTTGGTTAAAATGCCACAAACCTCATTAAGAATCTAGTTGAATATTCAAGAACTAAACACATTAAAATTAGGCATCACTTTGTCCAAAATCTTATGCTATTGAAGGATATAATGCTTGATTTTGTCAAGACCAAGAGTCAGTTGGCAGACATATGAACAAAGCCCTTGAAGGAGGACCAGTTCAACAAGATTCTCTTAGAGCTTGTAATGTGCAATCCTCCTCAATTGAATTAATACACCAGGTGATATTCTTCCTTTATTTTTGTCACCCAAAGCATCACTTACACACACATCACTAGGCATTGCATATAGGCTGTGATAATAAGTCAAAGAGAAGGCTCACATGATCATCAATTGAGTATTACTAAAGAGGTTAGGAAAAAGAGATGAAGAATGGCGTGGCAGATTCGTAGGGTTCAAACTAGGCATGTTTTACGGTTTTTAGAAGGCAAGAATCTAATTAAAGTAAGACGATGTTGATCCGGTTGAGAAGAAAATATACAAAAAAAGATTCTATGTATGTGTGAGAAAAAATTGTGCTAAAAGAAGAGAAGGAATGCTAAGAGATAAAGAGCTTACTCTATGATTTTTGAAAAAGGCAATTTTGAGCTCAGGAAAGAGTGTATGCTCTTAGCTGCACAAGTTGTGTGGGAAATAGTGAAAAAGCTGAACTAAAGAAAGAATGGAAGAAAACATGGGGTGATGAAAGAGAAGCTAAAGAAACCAGTGCCTAGAAAGCTAAAAACTAGGGGTTCCTGTCAGAAAAAGAAGCCATGCAGGCAGACTCCCTATTACCCACAGGATTTCTCTCTCACCTCTTGCCCAAAATTTAAAACCTTTGGTTATGTCATTTAAACCCACTTCTTTACTTATTTCCACAAATCTGTTGTCACTAATTTTAATCCCACTCATACAAGGTAACTGTCATATTTCTATTAATTAGTCATTAATATGGAAAAAGTGAGTGATATTTAAAAACACTATAAGGAAAGAGAGTGAGACTTTGGGTGAAACCCTCAACTGATCCTCAACCCAAAATCCTCTCTATCAACTCAACCATCAGAGCCCCAAAACACAAAAGCCTTCCTATTTCAAACC
This sequence comes from Turnera subulata, assembly GCA_028386065.3. Taxonomy (NCBI): domain Eukaryota; kingdom Viridiplantae; phylum Streptophyta; class Magnoliopsida; order Malpighiales; family Passifloraceae; genus Turnera; species Turnera subulata. The sequence continues at coordinate 17,976 of JAKUCV010003709.1, forward strand.
CAAAAGAACATTGAAGGTTCTATTGGTCTGTTTGATGTATGGTTGAAGTTCTTGCTCACTCATCTTTGTTGGAATAAGTGTTTAAGGAGTATGAGGATAATTCCACACAATTAGTAATTTAGAATCCATTAGTACTCTTGTCTATAAGAGATTGATTTAGGAATTCACCACCAACATGATGCCAAAGGCTAATAATGATGGTCATACTATTAGTGTTCATAGTCTGATTCGTGGACAATTTGTCTTCGTCGATGCCAAATTGCTCAGGAACGTGCTCAAGCTGCTCAAAGGGAAAGCTACAAAGGTGAAGTACTAAAACACTAGATCGGGCAAAACGGTTCCATATACTCCTACTGTTCTTGAGTAAAGAAGGTTGTTGTTTGGTAAAGCTAGAATGGCTGTCAAGTATGAGGATATATTAGCAAATCACAGATTCTTATTGTACATCATCACATGAATAATCACTCCTCGACATGGCCACCAAAACCACTTTGAGGACTTTTAATATGTGGTTGCTAGGGTATTTGCTTGCCAACAATTCGGTTGATTATGGTACATCACTCTCTATCACATGCTGCAATACAAAGATATCATGTGCACCTTAATTCTCTTCCACATGCGTATCAAAAAGATTAAGCAAGATGTGTTCTATAACCATCTAAGGATGCAAGAGTTGAGGCATTAGCTGAGGAAGTGAAGGATGTAAAGGAGGAGAACTGGAAATCATTGGGATGGTTACTAAGCTAATAGATATGTGAAAGGCACAATTGGACTTGCTTGTGAACCACTTTCGTCTGAATGCTAGTGCGTTCTTTGCCTTGGATTCCTCCTCTGATAAGGATGCTAATGATTATGATTCCGCTGAGTAATCTTTCTTTAGATCTAATGCCCAATTGGGATCATGCATTTTCATCTCTAGACTCATATTGCATCAAGAGTGATTTCGTCTTATACTTTACTTTTGTTATCTACTTTGGCTCTTGCACATTACTGTTAGTTGTGGCGTCTTCAATGCCAATTTGTCTATCTGTTGTTACTGTTTGGTTATTGCTTTTGATATCTGTTGTTGTTGTTGTTAGTTTTGGCATCTTCGGTGCCAATGTTTCTACCCTTGTTGTGCTTTCTATGATGCCAAAAGGAGGAGAGATTGCTAGGTTGCAGGAACATGTGGATCTGTGTGTTTCGACATGTTCACTTTTTAATTTAATGTGGCTTCCAATATATCTGTCTTAATTTTACTCTGCTCCTTACATGCTATACTCTCTAGAAGGATGAACATATTGGAAAAATATTTTACCTAGGGGGAGCATATGTCGAGGGGGAGCTTAGAACATACTACATGTCTTACATTCACATCTCCACATTCCATTACGGTTTGTCATCATCAAAAAGGGGGAGAATGTGAATCGGATGTTGATTAGTAAAATGGTTAAGGATAATTAATTGTGTTTAATAACATAATGCTTGCACTAAATTGACACAATGATCATGGTGTTATAATATGTCTTTAATGTTAGAATAGGTGCCCTACGCTAGAGGGGGGGTGAATAGCGTTTTATGGACAAAATCAAAAAAAACTTACAGGAATATAATTGCAGAATTGAAAGAATGAAGGACACACCGAATTTTAAACTGGTTCACACACACAACTTGTGTGGCTAATCCAGTCCTCCGAGAGACTCTCTCGAAGATTTTACTATCTAGGTTAAGCTTCCGGGTGCTTAACAAACAGTATACAATCCTAGAGTCCGACTCACACAAAACTCTACTTGCTTGAAGATGCCTCACTTCAACACTCCTCCTATGAGATGCTACAAGGGAACAATCCTCCCTTAAGGTGTATGAACAACACTTTGAAAACACTCAAACAAAAGCTCTCTCAAAGAGTGGATATGAGTAACAAGTAAAGCTCTATAAAGGCAACTCTCAATTCTCAAGAATATTGGCTCATAAAAAATGTGTATGAATGTATAACAATGAATGCTTAAAATGTAGAGAGTTGATTCATTTTGAAAGAGAGGTTTAATGCCTCTATTTATAGCTTTAAAAACTTATATGGACGTTGGGAACAAGTTCTGAACACCTTTAGACAAGATAACATGCAAGGTGGAAAAGGATTTTTGATTCTAATGGCACAATATCGATGTTGGGTATCACAACATCGATGTTTGTCTGTTGGATTTGAATTATTGAAGCCAACGGTCACTAAAACATCGATGTTTGCCATGGGAACATCGATATTTTGAAACACTGCCAAAACAGATTAAAGATGAGCATCATGTGAACATCAATGTCTGAATGATGAACATCGATGTTCTTTGTTGGAACATCGATGTTTGCCACTCGGACATCGATGTTTTGAGCCTCTACCGAAGTTCTAAAGAGAACAAATTGAGGGAACATTGATGTCTTGAATTGGAATATCAATGTTCTGGTGCTGCAAAGAGTTTTAGGTGCAACGGTCACAAGAACATCGATGTTTGGGAAGCCAACAGCAATGTTTTGGGCTACTGCCTATTTTCTGGAACATTGTTGGGCAGGAACATCGATGTTCTAAAACATGAACATCGATGTTCAATACTCAAAAATCATTTTTGTGTTTGATAGAATGCTATTTGATGCATGTGTAAAATTGATTTTGTTTTGAGCCAATGTCTTTAGAAGAATTGAGTGTTTTACCTTTGTACATTTTGTGTTCCTAACCCATCTTGCTTGTTACTTCAATTCTTGTGCTCTTTTCTCTTGGGACCTTTGTTCTTTGATTGATTTCTTTTTGCTTCAAGGTTGTTTGTCATCAATTGAGTCATGCTTTGTTTGTCAATATCAAAATCCTGAAATGAGACAAGGAGACATGAGTTCTAACAATTTCTCCCTTTTTTATAATGACAAACAAATAAGAGTATATGCCAAGTTTTATGAATGTAATTCCCCCTATGTTTTTCAAACTATGATTCCCCCTAACTTGGTGCATATACTTCATACACTTCTTCTTATCTTCCCCCTTTTGGCATTAGCAAAAAGAAATAGCATTTTATTGAATTGAAAAGAAGAAACATTTTATTGAATTGAAAAGACATAAACATAACAAGAGATAAGAGTTTAAAAAGTTGGGCTTTCGCTCCCATCATCATCCTCTTCTTCTTCAACTGCTCCTTCTTCACCATCATCTCCTTCTTGACCATCCTCCACATCCATTGGATCTTCGTCCACAGTTTCAGTGTAGTCCTCATCATCATCATCACCTTCATCGCAAAGTTGTAGCCATGAAGTGTGGTGTGATACGGTGGAGGATTGTAGTTCACACGAGCAAAGTAAGACCGAAGAGAGTGGCCTTGTCGTTGTACTTCCGTGTCAATCCTCTCTATTGCTCGGCTCATGCTTGTCATGCTTAATTGAAGACCATGGATGGAATCAGCACTGGATTCAAGAGTGACTCCGGTGGATCGGCGTCGAGAAGCGGCAGCAAGGGAGCTTTCTGCTGGAGCAGTGCTAGGAGCTTGCTCGGAAGGTTGATCGGTCCTTGGTTCTGCCACAGATTTTCTGCTGTAAAATGTGGCATCACCGATTGTCCAAAGTTTTGAGTGAGGAACCTGGGCACCGACGCGAGCATTGACACCTACATTTAAAAAAATGCGCACGACTAGGAAGGCATATGGTAAGGGATGGTCAGGAAAGGTGGACGGATAGTCCGACATATGCATAAGCACAAATCGTGCCCAATTAATTGGGGCATGGTGAAGGATGGCATGAAGCACTTTCATTTCTTCAACGGATATGATTGTGTGGTTGCTGTCTCTTGGCTTGATGACCCGGGTGAGAAGGTAGAACAGAAGTCGGTACTCCGGGTTGATTGTCTGAATGGTTGGCCGCCCGGAACTATGACGAACAAGGGTCGTGAAGCCAAGCTCATTCAGGAAGGGTGGTTTATGGATGGTGGCTCAATGATCACCTCCGTACGATGCAATATCATCTCCCTGAAAGGGCAAGGCAGCAACTGTGCCAAATTCTTCCAACGTCATGTGGATGGAGACTCCATTTACGTGAGCAGTCAGGTTATCACCATCTCGGCGGAGGGTGGAGTAAAAAGCTCGTACAAAGTTGCCACTGAATTGAAGCTGACTGTGGGTCACGAACCCCCATAATCCCGATGCTTGAAGAAGGGGCTCCAGCTGTGTGTAATTCTTCATGGCGGGGTAAATTGTCGAAAGATAACGAGGGGTTGCAATGAGCCGCTTGGAGAAGTGAGTCATGAAGTTGTGAAGGTTGGCCTTGGAAGGGAACCAAATGGAGGTGCCTTCCACGGCATAGCGAGGGGTTGAGCTGGAGGAGCCTCCTCTTGGCTTGGATGGTCTCTCCTTAGCGGGAGATTTGCCTTTGGAGCTTTTCTTCCCACCTGCCATACTTGAGAAGAAATGAGTAGGAGAATGATGTGGAGAGTAAATATAGAATGAATGAACAGTAGGAAGTGTGTAAAATGAGAGAAGGAGGCATCATTTATATAGGGGAGCAAAAAATAGAGCCATTGTAGTCCTTGCAACAGGCTCCAACGGCTAGTTAACGGCTATTTTTTTTTAGTCACAACGTGTAAAAATCGATGTCGGGACAGAGGAACATTGATGTTGAGGCTCGCCAACGGCTATATTTTTGAAATTTTAACGGTCAAACATCGATGTTCTGGTTGAAGACATCGATGTTTGGTTCCCCAACGGCTATATTTTTTGAAAACTAAGGTCGCAACATCGATGTTCATAAGTTCAACATCGATGTTATGGAGCCTCTGGACAAAAATTGAAATGCCGCCAATTGAGACAACATCGATGTTTGAATATGAGAACATCGATGTTTAGAACTGCTGGATGAAAAAATTGTAATCTGAAATGACAGAACATCGATGTCTTACCTGGAAGCATCGATGTTTAAAACTACTAGGAAGAAAAAATACTTACTGAACATTGATGTTTCGATACTGAACATCGATGTTTAAAGCTGCTGAATGGGAATGGTATGAGCTGAAGTCCACTCAACATCGATGCTGGCTCCTCAACATCGATGTTTGACGGCCTCGGGTCCAGGTTTGTACATTAGGAACATCGATGTTCAGTTAAGCAACATCGATGTTTTGCAGCCTTGGCTTTCTTGTTCCCCCTATCTTTTGGCTTAAATGAAAGGTACCTGCAAAATAACTAAGAAAATGCTCCGACGCTCAAGTTAGCAATATGTAACTCCAAGATATGAGAATATTGTAAGAGAAAATTTTTTTTTTGAGATTTCATGTACTCTCAAATAGGATCAGTTTCGTCATATAAACACGGTTGGTGAGATATTTGTCCCATCAATTGGACTTTGATTATCTCTGTCGGAAAGTATCTGTTTTGCTGCCAGACAACAAATCTCGTTAGGAATCAATAATTCAATTAAAACCACGAGTGTCAAAAAGGAAATCTTTGATAATCGGAAAAATTTGTAAGGTTGGAGACATTGATTGAGCAATAGTTTAACTAATTGGCAAGTTTTTCAAAGAAAAAATTCTTGAAAATCGAAGCTGTTTGGAGGGGTCTTCTCCTGAACATTTTTCAAAGATAGGTAGGGGTCACCTCCTGAACAATCTCTGGACACTTCAGAAATTGGTAGGGGTCACCTTCTGAGAGAAGAAGCAGCGCAGTTGTGTTTCTATAAATAGGCATACGATAGAACTCATTAGACACAGAAAATTATAAGCTAGTTTCAGAAAGAGAGTTAGTAAAAAAGAATAAATCAAAAGCAAGAATGCCTTCCCCTTCTGCTGTCTTTTTTTTTTGAGGGTGCAACCTTAGGCAGGAGAAACCGATTAGCCTATAGTATGGTAAGTGAGCCATCTGAGGAGCTACCTAATGAACTAAGTAGAATTCCTCGCTTAGTATTTGTTGATGAGCTCTACTCTTCTAGGTTTTTTGTCACACCTATGGAAGAGTCAATTTTTCTCGAGAGTCAAAGCCCACTTAGAACATCCTTCTATGGTACCGCCAATGCCACCATGTTCTTCATATCTAAAAGGCTTGAGAGTTTCCAAATGGAGTCGACCTATCAAACCTTATAACAAGGAAGTTATTAACGTCTTTCAATGACTGCTCAGAGTGCTTCACGGGTCCCTGTCTTACCACCGACTTGGCCAAAGGTTCGCCTGCTAGTGTGGAATTGCAGGGGAATTACTAGGCGCTCTGAAGATTTTGCAAGAACCTTGAGAGACCTGAAGAACCAATACAAGCCGAACATGGTTCTGCTCACCGAGATATTATGGCAACCTGGCGAAAACCACGGGGTCATCCCTCTCTGTTTTCCATCAGTGAACCGGTTTTAAATCCCGGGCCAGAATAACTCGGTGGAATGTGGTTTGCATGGAATGATAGTGTGAGGGTTAATATAGTCAATGACCCTAATAGCTTCTCTGTAACTGCTGTACCAAATTGTTAAGAGCTAGATTATGATAGGTATGTATGTTTAAAAAAAATATGTGTGATTGTAATGTAATATCAATAATGTAAGTGTGTGTGCGATTGTAATATTATGAAATAGTGTGAGCGTGTATGTGTGTGATTGTAATGAAAGAATTCAGGTTTTATGATCTTTGTATGTGTGATAATTATGATGAAAGAATGCATGAATTTAGATTATTGTAGAGTCAAGAATGCCAAGTTCAGTACGAATGCGAAAGAATGACTCTTTCTCCAAGGGTTTTGTAAAAATGTCTGCTAATTGAAATTTTGTGTCCACAAATTCAATAGCTATGTCTCCCTTGAGAACATGATCTCTAATAAAGTGATGTCTAATGTCAATATGTTTAGTCCTTGAGTGTAAGATTGGATTCTTAGTTAGACTTATGGCACTAGTATTGTCACACCTAAGAGGAATGTGATTGATGTTAAGACCAAAATCCTCTAGTTGTTGTTTCATCCAAATGATTTGAGCACAACAACTACCAGCTGCAATGTATTCTGCCTCGGTGGTGGATAATGCTACACTGGCTTGTTTCTTACTAAACCAAGAAACTAAGGAGCTGCCAAGTAAGTGACAAGTTCCACTAGTACTTTTACGATCTAGTTTGCATCCGGCAAAGTCTGAGTCGGAATAGCCTATGAGTTGAAGTGTAGAACCTTTAGGATACCATAGTCCAACATTAATTGTGCCTATTAGGTATTTTATAATTCTTTTAATTGCCTTAAGATGAGACTCTTTAGGACATGATTGATACCTAGCACATAAGCAAACACTAAACATAATGTCTGGCCTACTAGCAGTTAAGTAGAGAAGGGATCCGATCATACCTCGATACTTTTTGACCTCAACTTCCTTACCTTTCTCATCCTTGTCTAGATATTCGGAAGTGCTCATCGGTGTGGCCATTTCCTTTGATCCATCCATTTCAAAGCGCTTAAGCAATTCCTTGCAATACTTTGATTGTGAGATGAATGTACCTTCCTTCATTTGTTTGACTTGTAGGCCCAAAAAGAAGGTCAATTCTCCCATCATGGACATCTCAAATTCACTGGTCATCATAGTAGAGAATTCCTTGCACAAGGACATGTTAGTAGCACCGAAAATGATATCATCTACATAAATTTGTACTAAGAGGATGTCATTGTTTTTACTTTTAATAAAGAGTGTAGTATCAACCTTCCCCCTTTTGAACCCATTGTCCAAAAGAAATTTGCTCAAGCGTTCATACCAAGCTCTGGGAGCTTGCTTAAGACCGTAGAGTGCTTTCTTAAGTCTGAAAACATGATCAGGGAATGCATGATCTTCAAAGCCTGGGGGTTGATTAACATACACTTCTTCTTGAATGAAGCCATTTAGAAATGCACTTTTGACATCCATTTGATACAACTTAAAATCCATTGATGATGCAAATGCAAGCAATAGGCGAATAGCTTCTAAGCGTGCAACAGGTGCATATGTTTCTTCAAAATCAATTCCCTCTTCTTGATTGTAGCCTTTTGCTACTAACCTAGCTTTGTTTCTAGTTATTATGCCATTTTCATCTAGTTTATTTCTAAAAACCCATTTCGTGCCAATTATTGTATGATCAATGGGCCTTGGAACCAATGTCCAAACATCATTACGTTTGAATTGATTTAGCTCTTCTTGCATAGCCAAGGTCCAATGTTCATCATTAATTGCTTCAGAAATGGTTGTAGGCTCAATTTGTGAAACGAATGCCATATGACCTATAGTGTTTCTAAGAGAATTACGAGTACTTACCCCGCGGTTGATATCACCAATTACCGTTTCAAGAGGATGGTCTTTTGATTCTCGCCATCCTCTAGGTAGTTCTTGATTGACATCAACCGTTGTTTCTTCCGCGTTTGCGCTGTCTTGATGAGAAGATAATTCAGCAGGGGTATTTCCTTCTTTGGGTAAGTGACTTGGCTCTTCTTCTTCTTTGTCACCCAAGGATATCTTCTCAAGTGTACCTACAAGATCATCACAAAAGTTCTTTCTCGCCAAGCGAGTATCATTTTCTGCAAACACAACATGAGGGGATTCCTCAACACTTAAGGTACGTTTATTGAAGACTCTATACGCTTTGTTGCGCAATGAATAACTGAGAAAGATGCCTTCATCAGATTTTGCGTCAAATTTTTCCAAATTGTCTTTCCCATTATTATGAACAAAACATTTGCATCCAAAGACTCGTAAATGAGAAATGTTAGGCTTTCTTCCCTTGTATAATCCATAGGGCGTTTTCATGAGTATTGGCCTAATGATTGCTCGATTTAACACATAGCAAGCCGTACTTACTGCATCAGCCCAGAAATACTTGGGAATTTTAGCCTCATTGAGCATTGTTCTTGCCATTTCCTCAAGACACCGATTCTTGTGTTCAACAACACCATTTTGTTGTGGTGTCCGAGGGGCTGAGAAATCATGCTCAATGCCATGTTTATCACAAAAATTTGAAAATTGATTGTTTTCAAATTCACCTCCATGATGACTCCTAATGCGAGCAATTAAACAATCTTTTTCATTTTGAACTTTCTTAAGAAAACTCTTGAAAACATTAAATGCTTCACTTTTGTGAGTAAGAAATAAAGTCCAAGTGTATCTAGTATAATCATCAACAATTATAAAGGCATAATAGTTGCCTCCATAACTTTTAGTTTGTGAGGGACCAAAGAGATCCATGTGCAAAAGTTGAAGCGGTCTAGATGTTGAGACAACATTTTTGGAATTGAACGAGGCTCTCACTTGCTTCCCCTTTTGACATGCATCACATATAGAATCCTCCTCAAATTTAATCTTTGTAATACCAACCACTAAGTCTTGAGTCACCAATTTGTTTAACATCTTCATATTAACGTGAGCTATTCTACGATGCCATAACCACATATCATCTTCTTTGATCATTAGATATTTTGAAAACTTTGATGAAGACTCTTCCAAGTTAACCATATAAATGTTGTCAATTCTATCACCACGTAGAATGATCTTATTATCACTAAGACGTTCTACGGTGCATGACTTGGAATCGAAAATCACATGATTTCCTTTGTCACATAATTGGCTTATGCTCAAGAGATTGTGTTTAAGACCTTTAACAAGTAAAACATTATCAATGGAGGAACATTCATTTTTACTAACCGAGCCAATGCCGATGATCTTTCCTTTGTTGTTGTCTCCAAAGACAACGTTTCCTCCATTTGATGGCTTAATTTGCAAGAACTTGGATGCTTCTCCGGTCATGTGCTTAGAGCATCCGCTATCAAGGTACCAAAGTACACTTGATGCCTTCAAGCATACCTACAAAAGCAAATCAATGAGTTTTTGGTACCCAAATCTTCTTGGGTCCTTGAGTGTTAGGAGCATAGCGGTAATGAGCTTCTTCTTGCGCCCAATGTCTATGCCTAGTAAAACAAACAGGAGCAATGTGTCCTATTCTATTGCAATAATGGCAAATAACGTTTGGGTTGTGCATCCATCTAGGTTGATAATAGTTATTATGTTGCCTATGTTTGTGCACTTTACTCACCTTGTTTTCCTTAGGTTGAACCTTAGGTTTCCTAGGCTTAGTCTCAATTTTCTTCTTCTTAGGCTCATTTTTTAATCCTACTCCATGTTTAGTTGATTGCAAATTACCTAAGAGATAATTCAAGTTCTTTTGAGGGGTGTTAAATTTCTTTAGTGTTGTTTCAAGTTCATTAACTTGTTCTTTTAATGTCTCACATGATGAACACTCCCTAGTTTTTGTTTCAAGCTCTCCAATTTGTTCCTTTAGTGATTTACATGATGCACATTCCTTAATTGGACATTCCGGTTCATTAGTACTCTTCTTTCCGTAGAGTTCATTTTCTTCTTTAAGTTTTACATTTTCTTTAGACAATTTTTCCACATTACTTTCTAAAGTTGTAATTTGTTTCTTTAAGCCCTTATTAACTTTAGAGGCAGAAATATATTTACTATAAAGCTCATCAAATGCATTTTGCAATTCTTCATGTGTAAAATCTTCACTTAGAGAAGTGGTACTTACCTCTTCCAGTTCTTCTTCCTTTGCCATGAGACATAGGTTGGCCGTCTCTTCTTCATCGCTGTCGGATGATTCATCACCGGAATTGCCTCCCCAAGAGATATATGCCCTTTGCTTCTTGTAGGGCTTCTTTTCCTTTCCTTCCTTTGCCTTGGGGCACTTAGGCTTGATGTGCCCAACCTCTCCACATCCATAGCACTTGGGTGGACCGGACATCTTTCTTCCTTTCTTTTCAAATTCCTTCTTCATGAATTTGTGGAATTTACGGATGACAAGTCCGAGTTCTTGATCGTCATCGCTAGAGTCCAATTCAGAGAGCTCTTGTAACTTGGAGGTGGAAGCTTTGAGAGCTATGTTCTTCTTCTTTGGTTCCTGCAAAGAGGGTTTAAGAATAGTAGTTTCATAGGTTAGAAGATTACCTCTAAGACTATCAATGGTTGTGTTCGAAGTCCCGATGTTTTCATAGATTGCGTCGGCTTTAGAACGCCATTCGGGAGTGAGGCATCTAAGGACTTTTCTGACCAAGTCCTTGTCGGAGTAGACCTTCTTGAGAGCATGAAGGTTATTTACGATTTTAGAAAATCGTTCGAACATCTCCTCTATTCCCTCGTTCTCCTTCATTTGAAAGAGTTCGTAATCTGCAGTGAGGGAGTCGATTTTGGTCTCTCGAACTTGATCGGTTCCTTCGTAGGTGACCTCCAGTTTATCCCAGATTTCTTTTGCGGTTGTGCAGCAAGAGATATTCCGGTAATCATCGGGGTTGACTGCACAATAGAGCATGTTGATTGATTTGGCGTTATTTTCAACCATCGTAATGTCTGCAGCGTTATACTCCTCCTCCGTCTTTGGCACTGTGATTTCACCAACTTTCTTCGTCAGAATTTGCTCTCCGATCTTCATGATTCACCAAAGAGCATAGTTGTTGGATTGGAGGAAGATTCTCATCCTCTCCTTCCAGTAGCTGTAGTTGGTGCCGTCAAAGAGCGGTGGACGAGTGGTTGATTGTCCTTCGAAGAGTCCTGCATAATTACTTGAAGAAGCCATGGAAAGTTTCTCTCAAATGGTTAAGTCTTTCAGAGAGTTAGGCTCCGCTACCAATTGTTAGAATAGGTGCCCTACGCTAGAGGGGGGTGAATAGCGTTTTATGGACAAAATCAAAAAAAAAACTTGCAGGAATATAATTGCGGAATTGAAAGAATGAAGGACACACCAAATTTTATACTGGTTCACACACACAACTTGTGTGGCTAATCCAGTCCTCCGAGAGACTCTCTCGAAGATTTTACTATCTAGGTTAAGCTTCCGGGTGCTTAACAAACCGTATAGAATCCTAGAGTCCGACTCACACGAAACTCTACTTGCTTGAAGATGCCTCACTTCAACACTCCTCCTATAAGATGCTACAAGGGAACAATCCTCCCTTAAGGTGTATGAACAACACTTTGAAAACACTCAAACAAAAGCTCTCTCAAAGAGTGGATATGAGTAACAAGTAAAGCTCTATAAAGGCAACTCTCAATTCTCAAGAATATTGGCTCATAAAAAATGTGTATGAATGCATAATAATGAATGCTTAAAATGTAGAGAGTTGATTCATTTTGAAAGAGAGGTTTAATGCCTCTATTTATAGCTTCAAAAACTTATATGGACGTTGGGAACAAGTTCTGAACACCTTTAGACAAGATAACATGCAAGGTGGAAAAGGATTTTTGATTCTAACGGCACAACATCGATGTTTGTCTGTTGGATTTGAATTATTGAAGCCAACAGTCACTAAAACATCGATGTTTGCCATGGGAACATCGATGTTTTGAAACACTGCCAAAACAGATTAAAGATGAGCATCATGTGAACATCGATGTCTGAATGATGAACATCGATGTTTTTGTTGGAACATCGATGTTTGCCACTCGGACATCGATGTTTTGAGCCCCTGCCGAAGTTGTAAAGAGAACAAATTGAGGGAACATCGATGTCTTGAATTGGAACATCGATGTTCTGGTGCTGCAAAGAGTTTTAGGTGCAATGGTCACAAGAACATCGATGTTTGGGAAGCCAACATCGATGTTTTGGGCTACTGCCTGTTTTCTGGAACATTGTTAGGCAGGAACATCGATGTTCTAAAACATGAACTTCGATGTTCAATAAAGAGAACAAATTGAGGGAACATCGATGTCTTGAATTGGAACATCGATGTTCTGGTGCTGCAAAGAGTTTTAGGTGCAATGGTCACAAGAACATCGATGTTTGGGAAGCCAACATCGATGTTTTGGGCTACTGCCTGTTTTCTGGAACATTGTTAGGCAGGAACATCGATGTTCTAAAACATGAACTTCGATGTTCAATACTCAAAAATCATTTTTGTGTTTGATAGAATGCTATTTGATGCATGTGTAAAATTGATTTTGTTTTGAGCCAATGTCTTTAGAAGAATTGAGTGTTTTACCATTGTACATTTTTTGTTCCTAACCCATCTTGCTTGTTACTTCAATTCTTGTGCTCTTTTCTCTTGGGACCTTTGTTCTTTGATTGATTTCTTTTTGCTTCAAGGTAGTTTGTCATCAATTGAGTCATGCTTTGTTTGTCAATATCAAAATCCTAAAATGAGACAAGAAGACATGAGTTCTAACATTTAAGTACAATTAATTGTGATTATTGCACTATATTATATGTTAAATGCTTTAACTAGGTTTTGATTATGACAAACCTATGTATAGCATCTTTTGTATCTAACCATGACTTCCAGCTCACATGAGAAATGTCCAACCTGTGATCAAACATCCTTGGAAGAGGAAGTGAGTGGGATTGAAGTTTGTGTTAGTGGGCATGATGGGTCGCTTTCAACTACAAGCTCCCATGCCACTTTGGTTTGTTTAATCCCTATGCCTATTGGTCAAGCAACCTACTATACTACCATCTCTGGTGTCTGCATCAGTGATAAAAGCTCCTTAAATGGATAAAAAATCAGAGGATTAAAAATCCTAGGTCCAACCTAGGACTATGCTAAATAATGTTAAAAAGCTGATGAATGGCATGCCTCGGGCCAAAGCGTGACAACGACAACAAGTAGAATGGAACGTTGACACTCTGGCACCTCTGACAACAAAACGGCCTGGAATGAAAGGGGCATTTAACGGATAAAATTGAATTGAAATCATCCCTCTTGCCTCTATATAATTGAAAGCTAATTCAAGAGGAAACTTAGAGCTGCATATTGAAAACCTGAGTTTGAGCAGAAATGCTAGCCATCTACAGTAGTTCTTAAGAGAAGCAAAAGTGAGAGAAAAAGTCTTATGAGTGTGTAAACCTTTGGAAAGCAAAGTAAATTGTACTTAGTGATAGTCTCTGTTTTACAGTGATTGTGTAAAATCAAAGCTTGGGTAAGCTTTGTGGTGAGTGTTTTGGGTTTGAGTTGAGCCTGAAGAAAAACTTGTACTAAGGGTTTTTGGTTGAACCCGTAAAAGCCATAATAGTGAGAGTTAGAAATCTCAAGGGAGGATCCTTGAGTAGTTGAGGTAGTCCTGTGTGGCGAACCACTATAAATCGTGTGGGAGGATCCTTGAGTAGTGGAGGTAGTCCTCTGTGGCGAACCACTATAAATCATGTGTCAAGTTATCTCTAACCCTTTCTCCTTGTGTTCTAACTAGTTTGGCAATTAGGGTTCTTAAGCACAAAATCCAGACACAATCTTGGACTAGCCATCCCTTAGAAGAGACTGTTAAAAGATCATCAATTCCTAATGAAATGGATGTCGCAGTGGCTTGTTGGAAACCCATGGCATTAGTGACGCCGAACTAGGTTTTAATCGGGAAGTGACCCCCCCCCCCCACCCCACTTTTATGGCATGGAAAAAATTATAGGTCAATGAAACATCAAGTACAAAAACATTTACCCTTGAATAGATGAAAAGTCTTTAATAAAGATGTATATGATAAATGATGTTGTCCATCAAATTAAAACACAAAATTATTGTTGAAAGAAAAAAAATGGTAAAGAAAGGAAAAAACAATGAAAGATTATAAATGGAGACTTCCTCTTGGGTAAGAGCTAAAATTCTCTAACTTTCTTTGTTCTTTTAACTTATCTCTTCATATATTTCTATTATTATTACTAACTATTGATTATCGCTTTCTTACCCTTTTTTTTATTATTCTTCAAGAAGAAAAAAATTAACAATCAAATGTTTCATTGCTTGCTTTTGAAATTTGACGTTTTGTGTTTTGTTCATATCTTCTCGATCCATCACAATTAATTCAAAATTTATGATTTTTTATTTGTTTATTTCTCTTTTCTTACTTTATTTATAAAAATTATGGACAAAATCAATTCATTTACATGTTACGGAAAGGTGACTAGTTTTCATGTCATATTAGAGACCAAGATCGACAAGGCCAAAACATGTAGGCAGTGGATGACCTGCAACTACAACTTTCTTGAAGCCAGATTGCAATTTAAGCAAACTGTATGCAATTGGAGTTGCAAAAGTGGCCCTACAATATGGCATACGGATCATTATCAAAATCAAAATAAAAATATATGGCATACGGAATATGTTTGGTGGATGAGGTTGAACCATAAAGGAGAGTTTTGCTTAATTAGTTAAAGCATGTCAAGCTTTATCAAAGAGTTGTGTCACTATCAACAGAATCAATAACGTTATATAGCCATAAAGATAACTGTGTGGTCTGTTTCTTTCATTTTAAATGCGTTAGCAGTGGCAGGAGTTGGACGCAGTCTACCAGCCACGTTGCGATTGCCCCATTTTGTAAAATAAAGGATTTTTAGCGTTTTTTGTCCCTGTGTAAGGCCTCAAAGTTGAAATTCATCCTCGTATAGAATTTTGGTTTTTTTTCATCCCTGGGTCCAACCCATTGGTCTGTTTTGGTCTCTCCGGCCAGAACCACTCGGAAATCGCTGACGTGGCACATTTTCCGGCGCCACATCAGCATTGTGGGTCCCAAAGATATCAGTCCAACCAAAAAACCAAACCCGCTCGACCCGAACCGTTCGCTTACCCAATTGACCCATCAAGTGAATATGTAATATTATTTTTTTCATACATTTAAATTCTTGGAATTGTTTAATTTTTTAATTTCTTTGAATATCAAACTTTTTTAAAATTTTTAATTATCTTTTTATTTTCTGTTTATTTTTTAACTCAAGACAGGCTGTTAATTACACGTTGTTATGTACCAATTATTAAAATTTTTAAAAATTACTCGTTTGGAATAGAAAAAATGTACAGAATTTTTAAATCACAACACTAACAAATCCTCACCTCGACCATCACTACATTAACAATTACAAAGTTAGTTAGGTACTTAGGTTATTTAGTGTTTCCAGAATTTTCTATTTTTGCATATTTTTCAAATAAAAAATTGATCATTATCCTTCAAAATTTTCCACCTCCTTCTCATAAAACACCACAAGCATTATCTCTTCAACATTAAAAAAAGAAAAAAAAAATCCCTCCTGACGCTGTTGCTCTCCTCCATCACGTTCGTCGGACTCTAGCCGTGCCCGCCCGCGTCGTTCTCCTCGCGAGATCGAACCACTTGGCAGCGCCGTGTTGAAGTGGTACTCCTCGCAGTGCTTCTTGATGAGGATGATGAGGCGGTTGGTCAGCTCGCGGTTCAAGAACCGGAGGCTTGTGTTCTCCCGGCGGAGCAGCTCTGCTTCCCTGGCGGCTTCACGGAGGCACACGAGGCACATCCGATGTGGTTTATCAGGTCCTGGTGCTGCATGAGGAAGCCGGAGTCCGTTTATGGAGGTTCGAAGACCGCGGAGGAGGAGGAGGAGAAGCCGGCGAGGTCGTCGAAGCATGTCGTGGCGGCGGCAGCGGCGGCGACGATAATGGAGTCGTCGCCGTGTCAGGTGGAGCAGTTGCCGTTGTGTATTTCGTTGACTGCTTGTATATATGATAATCAAACAAAAGCCATGAGATTCTGAGATTATCAGTTTTCAGTTCTAAAGCTTAATTAGCAACCAGATAGCCAGATTATGCATGCTTAAAGTGAGTAATGGTAACAAATTAATCGAAAAGAAACTCAAGTAATGTGTAATTGCTTTCTCTGTTACCTCTAGATTCTTTCTTATTAGTCCCAGTAAAATGCTTCGTCGTTGATTGAGAGTAACCAAAGTAGAAACGGAAGCCAAGAGGAGAAGGGACCAATGTGTGTGCCTAATGATTTTTTTAAAAAATTATTTCACTGTACTTTTGGCCTTTGTTTTCTTTTCTAGTATAGAAATAATTATATTTGGGAAAGAAATTTAAGAATAAGGATTATTACATGCATAATATTAGGATTTTTAAATAATATAATATATTTTATTGAAAAAAATAATATTACATATTCACTTGATGGGTCAATTGGGTGGACGAACGGTTCGGGTCGAGCGGGTTTGGTTTTTTGGTTGGACTGATATCTTTGGGACCCACGATGTTGATGTGGCGCCGGGAAATGTGCCACGTCAGCGATTTCCAAGTGGTTCCGGCCGGAGAGACCAAAACAGAGCAAATGGGTTGGACGCAGGGATGAAAAAATATCAAAATCCTACACGAGGATGAATTCCAACTTTGAGGCCTTACACTGGGACAAAAAACGCTTTAATCCGTAAAATAAATAAACTAAAAGGCTTGATTGAAGCAGTAGATTACACAAAAAATAGAGCGAACAAAAAGATTAGCTCCAATAGTATATATGCGGTCACGGCCTCGCAGGAAGAAGTTTATTTCTGAAGAAATGAGTTAACATGGGCCCAATTTGGGAGGAAAGGATCACAACCTCAACTCATCTTCAATTAATGTTCAAAAAACAATCATCTTCAATTGGATATTATATTGTAAGTAGGAAAATTGCTAGGTGCAACACCATTTTTTTCTATCAAATTCAATCCACTCTGTAAAAGAAAACGAGGTCTGATTAACTGTCACACTAATTTTTGATTGCCTCAAAGGGATTTCTAATTTGATTTATTTTATGTGATTTTTTTTATAAAAAAAATAAACTAGAAAATACAAACCCGTTTTCACTCAATTCTTTTTCTTGACAGGCCCAAGCTCTTGCGTCCGTGAAAGCCCATCCTAAAAAATCCTCCGATGCTGAGCAGCCTATAAGCCCGTGCAAATGACAACCTAGCCCACCATCGAACGCAGGCCACTCGCGCTAATGGTTTTTGTCAAGTATACAGGCTGCTTTGGAATATCCAGACTAGGGATTGTAGCGGGGCGGGGATTGTGCGGGTAGAGGAATCCTCGCCCCATCCCCGCGACTTGAAACTCTCCCCAATTTCCCGCGGGGGGGGGGGGGGGGGGGGGGGAACTTGATCCCCATCTCTACTCCCCGCACTCTCCACGGATCCCCGCGGATCCCCACGACTCAAATTATTCATTTTAAATATTTGTAATTTTTACCACTAGAAAACTTGAAATTTAGTCCCAAGCAGTTACAAAATACGTATTAAATCTAGTGCTAATACGAAATATATATTACTATCTAATACTACATATTACCACCAAAAGATTTAAATTCAATCAACATGACAAAGAAAAATACAATAAAGTAAGTGAATTGAAGTGAACTTGCGGTCTATATTATATTATCCTTTTCCTTTTTTTATATTTGAACAAAATGGCTAAAAATCTAAACTTGAAATATATATATTTGTATATAGAGTAACTAGAAGGGTAAAATTGTTATTTTATATTTTTTCGGGTCCCAGCAGAGCGGATACTGTGATCTCTATCCCCATCCCCAAATTGGTCTCGGGTTGAAAATCTTCTCCATCCCCATCCCCACAGGTCAATAATCGTCCCCATTCCTGTCCCCACAGTGAGAAATCCCAGCGGATCCCCGCGCCAGTGGGGACTTTTGCCATCCGTAATCTAGACTATCTGGGAAGTTTTAACTGCGTGGATTTAGGACTGTCTTATGTTCGTTGAAATATGTCTTGTCGGGTTTACACAAATTTCTGAATCCTGACCCCTTTTTTAAGGATTTACTTCGAGATATGCATTTCCAGGATTGTTAGCCAACCAAACAACAGTTCAGAATTGTTCCTAAACTAACTAATATAACCTGCAATAAAAGGAAAATAATCCACAGAACCATCTGAAAATTCGTGCAACAAATCAGTTGCAATTGGATTTTAGGGCAGGCGAAAGATATGATGTTCATATTACAAAGCTTACAAAAAAAGTTATATATGCTATGCAGCATGAGCTGCAATATTATTTTGCTGCTGCAATTATAATAGACAAACAAGTACACAAAACAATTGCAAATCCTCAAAAAAAAAAAAAAAGAACCTGACCAATGTTTAATACCAAGCCTTGAGTTCATGGGTTCATCTCCACTTCCCACTCCCTTCCTATCCAGATTTCCAGAATCAATTACCTCTTATGTTTGGTAAGAAAAAGAATGTTGGCGGGCTGCTCTGGTAAAATTGTAAGCACGCCTCTGCCCATTTTTTTTAATTAGACCCTGAACTCTAAATCCGCCGCTGGTGGTATTTTAGAACTGTACAGAGCTAGAGAAAGTTTGACCAAATCCCCAATTTGATGGGACAACATTGTTAAACACACTAGTTTCTCCATCTGTTGTGGTGACCTTGAAGGACAAAGATTGGCCATTAAGATAGGAATTAGACTGCCAGTTAGCTCCCCAATTCCTTGACATAGGCATCCAACCAGTTTTTGAGCCTTTGATGGAGACAGATTGGATGGATCCAGCCCCTGCCACATTGCTAATCAAGACAAGCTCAAAGTAGTTCCTCCCATTAATTGTGAATCTAACCCCTCCATGCTTCTTGCATGGAACCCTGCAAACATTAAACATTTGGCTATCATTGTAAAAGCAAAATCTTGGGTGTATGCCAAAATTGAAATGCATTAGCTAGTAGTTGTACCTTTGGAACATGACAGGCACGATCCCTCCTCTATAAATCCCAATCTTTTCCCAGGCAGGCTGTGCCATGTCAAAATGCTGGAGGGGAGGGTTGCACCACCCTCCTGCATTGTTAGGAAGAGCATAATTAGGAGGGCAGAAATTTGTTGCGGTAATAGTGACAGAGGCGCCCTTAATGCACCATCTTGGATCTGTTTGGTAATCACACATGATCTTGTAGCACTGCCCACAAGAAGCTCCGTCATTGAACAAAGCTGTACTTAGAGCTGCAGTCCTAGTCCCATAACCAGTTGAATACAAGTTTCCGTACCCGCAAGCTCCTCCTGCAACAACCAGAAATCACTTGTTAGCTAAGTTAAAGATTCATATGTTTCACTTCTGCAGGGCTAAAGGTCTCGAGTTCGAGTTTCAGTGGGAACCAAAAGCAGATTCATGTGTTCACAGAACATGCAGACCAGAAAGGGCAAAAAAAAAAAAAGGGGTCACATACCCATAGTCCCCGAGGCATCACCTCCACCATAAAATGTAGCATGAGCTCTGGTCCACCCTGAAGGAGAAAATGCCTCCACATTGGTGGTGAGATAGCAGCAGAGTAGTAGCAAGCTCGTCAATGCAAGAATGGAATTTGCCATTGCTTTGGTAGAAGAAACAGATGACAGGAGAAAACAATAGTAGTAACTAAAGAAGGGCGGTGAAGGATGAGGTTGTGTTGTGTGTATCACATTTATTGACAATTGCAGGCACCAGAACTGGGACTATAATAGGGACCAGAGTTCATTTAATAAAACAACCTCACATGTGATCTCTGAAGTAGAGAAAAACTTTGAAACAATTTTCATTTTCATTTTCATTTTAAAATTGGATTTATCCCTGCAAGACTGAAGAATTCTGAGTCTCATTCAATTATTCCCACGTTCTCTTGCTATATCCAATTGCATGCCCACATGCACTTCCCCAGCAGAAGAGCCGTGAAATTTTGGAGAACCATTAGCCCAGTTGTTTTATGACTTTGTTTTAATATGTTGGTTGTTTCCTTTTGCGGATGAAAACAATCTTCTTCTGCAATTCTTGGTGCTACAAATTATTTTTCTTAGACCATACCATACTACGCCACATGGTACTGCTTTGACCCATATGAATACAATGACATTACTCATGTGTTCAGAGCACATGAGTCATTTTTGACATTAGAAGGTGCTGAGTTGTTTTTTCTTTGATGAGTAAAGATCTCCTGTTTCAATCTAATGATAGATGTATCATATTTGGGACAATCACCATTGATTCTGGTCACTAATGTAATACTCCACGGACAAACTGTTGTTTGCCGTAATTCTTAATATTGTGGGGGCCTAAGTAGCAGTGTTAGACACAGATTTAATTTGTCAATGAATTCCCATGATCCTCTCTAAGACTTCGAATCTAAATTACTAATTAAATCGTAGGGAAAGACTAACGAGCATAGATAGATAGGACAATTTGATGT
>JAKUCV010003709.1:40842-71683 GCA_028386065.3 Turnera subulata
CATTGGGCGTATTCAACACCTTCTTCTTAACCGTCATCCATGTCTTTGGAGTCGCCACTCGAATTTTATTGAAGGACAAAATTCTAGGAAAAACCTTCTTTAGGCAACCAATGACTCCATAAGGCAACCGATAGCGAACCAAAGACATGGACCTGAAGGTTTGTCACGGATGGGAAGGTGTGAGGCACCCATCCATGTTGGGGTGAGATCATGTGCAATTAAAGATTCACATACGTCATGCACAAACAACACAAAACGAAAATACGACAAAAATTGAAAGACAAAACAAAAATAAATAAATAAATGAGCTTGCGTTTCAAACCACCAGAAACTGCCTACGTACCTCCTATCATGGGTTCAAAGCTCACGTAGTTCTTAGCATGCATCACATATAATCACATCATCAGTATCATCATGTCACAGCAGCATACAACCAAGAAAATCAGAACGGGTTGCTTCTTGTAGCCCTCCTCTGGCTCCCGTGAGCTTACCGCTTCGCAACAGAATTTTGGCAGAATTTCAACAAGGAATTCGAGGTAGAAGGAGGCCGAACTGGTGTCTGGCCTGTACAAAAAAATTGTAGAGCTACTTCTTAGCTTTGCAGGGACACCAAGAAAGCAGCAAACCAATGTTTACAGCTCCAGATATTGCTAAAATACTGAGACTGCCTCCATTGGAACCTTCCTCTCAGGTTTAGCACTCTTCCTCCAATGGTTTGCTCGGATCCGCCTCCTTCCTCTCCTCTTATTGACCTCCTACTGCTACTGACTCCTTGCTACTCTTCTCCACGAAATTCATCCAGAATTTTAACCCTTGAAAGGGTTCCTAAGCTTGGGAATAGAGAAATTTCCTAAGCACCTAGCTTATGAGTGTATAGAGGGAGAAGGGAGAGAATTGGTGAGTTCTAAGGGTGAATGGGGGTCCTATTTATAGTGCTCTAGGGGTCTGGACGTGGTGTTGATCTAAGAGTCAGGATTGAATCCCTAGATCCAACGGTAGATACCCTGGATCAAGCAAAAAGGAAAAGATCAGAAAACTGCCAAAACTGGGAGCGAAGCCCGCCAAGCAATGGCGGTCATCTCGCGATGTCCGCCACATGATCGTGGTCATCCTTCCAAGCCCGCCAGGTGCTGGTGGTCATGTCGCCATGTCCGCCGACACCTGTTTCCTTTCCCGTTCTTTCCTTTCCGGTTCCGATCCTCATTACTCCGACCCAGCTTGATTCCCATGCCTAGCCTACCTACACCCTTCTTCCTAATTTAGTTTTCCTCCTCCTCACTCCACTCTACATACCATAAATACCAAAAAAAAAAAGGAACTGTTTTATTCCGAATTTCTGGACAAAATTCAGACTAAAAGGCCACTAAGCTCAGTGTTTTTGATGGGCCAATAATGCTGGAGGATCCATATTTAATTGATCCAGGCTCTTAATCATTTAAATACCCGAAATCATCTCAATTGGGTCCAAAAATTAAAAGGCCTAAAACAATTAAATATCCACATTTTTATTAATTTCAAACCTTTTAATACACCAAACTCAGAATTAAATCATCTCAATAATTCCAAGTTAAATGTACCAAAATTTCGAATTAATAAAATATTAACACTCTATTGAATTACAAACATATTCCACCTAAAGATCGAATCATCTCATCAATCCATAGACAACAACATATCTATAATTTAATAAAATATTAGTGGATCAAATTTGGGGTGTTCACACCAAGAAAGTATAAATTGATCAAGAAACTTGGGTATATTAAGCAGGCTCTTAAGGAGTAGAATGTGAAGACCACTGGTAACATTGATGAAGCTATTAAGGATTTGCAATCACGAATTGAGGCGTTTGATCTAATTACTGATACTAGGCGTCTCTCTGACGAGGAAATTTCGGCGGCATCTCAATTGAAAGCTGAGTTGTCTACCCGTGTTAGGCAACGCGAGTGCTTATGGAGGCAGAAGTCAAGAATGAATTGGATTCGGCTTGGAGACAAAATTTGAGATTTTTTCACGTGGTAGCTTGTAACAGGGGGAGGAGGAACTCCATTCATGAAGTGGAGGTTGATGGTGCTGTTTTGGATCAGCCGAAAGATGTGAAGGAGGCTACCTCACGATATTTTTGCCTACTTTTTTATGCCAATCCAGGGCTCCAGACCGAATTTGGGCTACTTAAGGCTCTAAAATGTGGCGGAGTTCAAATGCGACACAAGACAAAGACACGAAAAAGGGTGGGCAAAATTTGGGTGCTAACACTCGGCCATTCTGTCCCATTATCAAAAAGAATTATTGTTGCTCCACCATTTTCAGTGATAATTCGCCCCCACTAACTTATAAGTCAATGAGAATAAATCGAAAATTTTGATGATACTTTATGCAAGTCCAGAACCTAAAGAGATACACAGTACTTGCACCCTTAAAGTTACTGAGTCTAATGCAAATGGAGATTCATATATCCCATTCAGGAACAACAACTTAACAACGTTGCTCCGGGTAATCTCTTATTTTTGTCTCTGTGGTACTTTATGAAGTCTATGAATTAAAAAGTTTTTCTTTTCAGAGGAATTTAATGATGATAAATTGAGAATTTTGATGATACTTTGTGTAAGCCCAGACCCTATGAAGATACACAAGACAATTTGCACCCTTGAATATGGAGCTAAAGCAAAGTGTATTGTTCATGGCCCTCATACACCAATCTAGGATAAAATTGGCAATGGTGATTCGTCTGCAGTTATCTTAAGATTCGGATTGGCAGCTATATACCAATTTATTTTTAAGCTACAAATAGAGAACAAGCACAAATAGAAAGAGATAAATGGGGCTCAGAGAAACTCCAGATTAGAGAGGAAGAAGTTGTTGCAATGGGGGCTTTGATTGGAGGGAAGGGAGCAAAAGCAACTGAAGAAGAGACCAACTTGAAGGTCAATGAGAGAACAAATAGATTGAAGGTAAGGTCGGAGAAGAAAATAGAGAAATGGCAGAAGAGATAGTTGAAATGGAAAGGAAAATGGAAGAGAATGTACTACAATAGCTGGGGAAGTGGAAATGTTGGGAAGGCGATTGGAACAAATAGAATTAGAATTACACCTTTTTAGCTAATGGCCAACTTTTAAGGATTATACTCTATATTGTTTTCTTAAAATTTTTTTGCTACCTCTTAGTTTTTAACGTTTTTTTTAACTTTTTCCTTTTTTCTCATGATTGCATGCATAGGGGCCAATTAGTACTCATTTTCGTGGCTTATGATTATCATATTTGGACATTTTGCCTGCTAAAGTTCCCCTTTTTTGCCTTCTTCTCTGTCTCTGGCTACGTGTCCACCGGAAACTGGCATGAGAGCTTTCAATTGTTATACCGGGACAAATTGAGAGAGACAACTGTTATGTTTGTTCTTCTCTAAAGTGTGTATCTGTTGTATCCATGTTGTAATCTTTCAAACTTTTGTAAATGAATATGTTTAGGTAGACTATTTACGAGACCAATATTTAAGTGACCAATTTATTTGGTTCAAGAACCAAAATCGATAGTAAATAAAAACAACCCAAAACATTGTATTTGGTGTTATAATAACTTTGTACAATGGAATCTGATTCCACTATGAATTTGATAATAAATAAAAATAACCCAATGCATCGTATTTGCTGTTACAATGGTTTTGGTATTACAATATGTATATTGCAAAAAAGAATCTCAATTTTTAGTAAATGAATATATTAAATGTATACAATGTAATATACAAATTTATAATTAGTCTCAATATGTGAAATAGATTTTAAATTCTATTATATTTGTAGAATGCTAGGATCAAATTTTATGCATTGAGTTATATAATCCACATACATTCTAAAAATGTGTTGTGCTTACTTTTGATTTCTGGGCATAATTCAAAAAATATACGTATTATACACCAAATTAATTCTAGGAATCCATTGGTCGTTATAACACTAAATACGACGCATTGGGTTGTTTTAGTTTATCGTCATTCAGCTCCTAAACCTATTAGATTGGTCTCCTAAATAGTTGTGTCTACACTATTTTCGAAACCTACTTTTTAGGTTTGAAGAACGGGATAACTACTTGCGAAGTCCTAAACTTTTTCATTTTCTGCAACCAAGTCCTATTTCTTTAAAACCCTCCATTTAAGTCTTATTCCTTTAATTAGTCCTTCAAACTTTTGATTAAAGTAAAAAATTCCATAAAAAATAAAAATTAAAATTAAAATACCATAAAACTTTATTTTTAAAAAATATAGAAAAATAAAAAACATAAATCACAAAAATTTTAAAATTTTTATAACATAAATCCTAAAATTTCAAAATCCTAAACCCTAAAATTTAGAATTTTAAAATTTAGGAATATAAATTTTTAGAGTTTAAGGTCTAGAATTTAGGATTTAGTATTTTAGGGTTTAAAATTTAAGGTTTTAGACTTAGGATTTTGGGTTTTGAGTTTTAGGGTGTAGGGTTTATGATTTAGAATTTAAGATTTTAGGATTTAGGGTTATAGGTTTAAAAATTTTAGGGTTTACGGTTATAAATTTTTTAAATTTAAATTTTAAAGTTTATAATTTTGGTTTTAAATTGTTTAATGTTTAGAATTTAGCATTTAGGATTTAGAATTTTAAAATTTTAGAATTATATTTTAAATATTTTTAATTTTTTTATTTATGATTTTAATTTTAATATTTTTTAAAAAAAATTACGGTTTTTTTATTTTTTTATTTAGCGAATTTTTTTATTTTAAATCAAAAATTTGAGGGACTAAACTGTCACTGATCTTCTTCAAAAGTTAGAGTTAACAGAAAGACTTGACTGAAATAAGGTTTAGGACTTAATTGATGTAACTAATAAAGGAATATGACTTAAGTGGGGGGTTTTAAAGGTATAGAACTTAGTTGCAGAAAACAAAAAAAGTTTAGTACTTGCTAAGTAGTTACACCTTTGATGTACGGAATTAATAATAAATATATTAAGCTCAATAAGTTCCAAAATCTAAACTAATGCATATGTTAAATTTATACAATAAGTTTTGCGCTCCAAATTTTAAAATTTTCAAAGATACATTGAATAAAATATAACAAATTTGAATTATTATTATTATTATTATTAATTGCTTATTATTTTAAAAAATAAATAAAATTTAGAATAATTAATAATAAAAAGTAAACTTAATATAAAAATAAAATTTAATTTATGGTATTATAAATAGCATATTTGAAGAAAACAACAATATAAAGACAAAAGATGTAATTTGAAAAAAACAAAAATTAAAATATTACTTTAATATTTTTTAATAAAATGGGAATTTGGTAAAAGATTTGCATAAACTGAATCTTTAATAGAATTATAATTATAAAATATATCAACAATCACTGAATTATATTAAGGTTGCAGCATAAAATAATTTTAAAATAGTTGATTTATTATTATTATTATTATTGTTATGGAAAAAAATATTGAAAACAAATCAGAATATAAAATTCAAATTCTATTTATAATATAATAAAATGAAAATCTGAATAAAATAAAAAAATATAAGTTTGGGAGTTTTCCTTTGTTATAACATACTGTTTCCGTCTAAAAAAAATAAGGTTTTGCTTTTTGAGTTTAGTGCTCCAGACAAGAAAATAAAATTATTGATAGTCCAAATAAGCGTTGAAAACAAAATAAAAAGGGAAAAATATTAGACAACAAATATTATAAAAAAATCATTTATCATATCATATTATTTGTGTTTGAAATAGAACCATCCCGTGTGAACTAGAGTACTAGCAACATAATTATTTCAATCCACAAAACAAATTTTAGCAAAATTAATTCACTCTAAAGCTGAATTACAAGGAAACTCTCAACAAGCCAATCAAAGTTCAAAAAATTTTGCAAAGACATCCAAATATAAATTATAGAGGACACTTTTAAAAAATAAAATGAAAAAATTAAAACAAATGATGTTAATATTTAGAGGAAAACTATGCAAATAAAATTGCAATATTTAAATATTATTAAACCACCAAACAAAAAAATTAAACACTAGCGAACTAGTTTGAATAATAGAAGAAGGAAATTAATGAGAAGAGTTAATGACACAATAAAGCACATGTAAATGGAGAAAACGGCTTGATCAATTGGACACCAAGCAAAACGGCCTGTTGATGTTAGAAAGAAAATTAGTCAACAAATTAAATATATAAAATCAATAGCATTTATTCCATAACCCTTTCCTAGCAACTATATATAAGGTAAGGGAGCCTAAACTTCTCTCAATTCAAATCTAACTTTTCTCTTACAAAAGTCAATCCACCACCAAAAGGTAAGCAAATATATTTTCAATATCTAGTCATAATTTTAATTGTTTTTTCCCTTTTTAATTTTCAAATTAGCTTGACGATTTTAATTGAAATTAGCCATATTTTCAATAACATTCCTAATTTAAATTTTCAATAACTTCTCAAAAAAAATTATCCTTTTTACATTCCTAATTTAATCTGTAACGCCCCAAGTAATCGACTGGCGCAGAATAACCTCCAAAGTTGGGCCGAAACCACGTGGCCCAAAAGCTTAAGTTTGAGGTTATCTGGTAGCCAACTGCTTGGTGCATATATACCCAAGACCTCTCTCACTTACTTCCGATGTGGGACTTGGGTCATCACATTCTCCCCCCCTTTAGACCTCATGTCCTCACGGAAGTAAGTGAGAGAGGTCTTGGGCATATATGCAACAAGCAGTTGGCTACCAAATAACCTCAAGCTTAAGCTTTTGGGCCACGTGGTTTCAGCCCAACTTTGGAGGTTATTCTGGGCCAGTCGATTACTTGGGGAGTTACAAATGGTAGCGAAGCCGATCTCACTCCATTTTCGGGTGGGCTTGGGCTTTACGGCCCCTGTCTCAGGGGTTAATACTGAGATTATGACCGGTATGGCCCGATGAACGGGATACCTACGATTTGTATTTGGGCTCCTCTCGTGAGGACACGAGGTCTAAAGGGGGAGAGAATGTGATGACCCAAGTCCCACATCGGAAGTAAGTGAAAGAGGTCTTGGGCATATATGCACCAAGCAGTTGGCTACCAAATAACCTCAAGCTTAAGCTTTTAGACCACGTGATTTCGGCCCAACTTTGGAGGTTATTCTAGGCCAGTCGATTACTTGGAGCGTTACATATTCTATCCTTTTTACCCTATAGATAGGTATCAACCTCAACTTTTCCAAACAAAAGGTAAGTTAAATATTTATTTTTTTATTTTTTGATTTTTTTGGTATTTTAATTTTTTACCTAGATTTTACACCCCCGATTTTTTCCCACGCTTACTTTCCAATACCTCTATAAAAATATCTTATTTCCACAAAGTATATCCTATACCAAAAGTTTTAGGGTAGGGCGTTGAGTTGTGATGAGATTCTTTTACTGCAACCCAAATTTTACCGTTGGTGCGGAGAAAGATTCATATTACAATATTGTTTTTCTATGTCTCTTTCACTATTACAATAGGGTAATGCTATGTGCCACTACATACATCACCCCTGAAATTTTCAGGGGTGATGTGGCATCCTATGTGTTTAAATGATAAATTTAATGATTTAGTGACTAGATATATATTTCTTTTTAAATTCTTTTTTATAAAATAAAAATAGAAATGTAATATCTCTTTCTCTTACCTTCTTCCCCCATTACTCCTCATAAAACCGGCGGCGACTGAAGACCAGGCCCTCCTGCGGCAGCTTTCTCCCATGAAAATAAAAGCTTTATCTCAGAAAAATAAAAAAATTAAGACAAGTAAACAGTTATTTTCTTCTTAATTGCTGTGATACTCAAAATCAAATCAGTTCATGGTGGCTCACTCCAACGTTATCGATCTATTTACACTCCTCCTCAAATTTTAGGCAAATCTTGTAAAAGTTACAGAGAGGAAATCATAAATTTAATTCAATTTTATGGACTTAGCTTACAGATTAAGTAGAAGAACCTCAAGGCATTCGTTATTTCTACCATGTCAAGATGTGATTGATTTTCTTATCCCTATCCCTAGGTTTGATTGGTGGCTATCTCTTTCAAAAAAATGGAGAAGATAACTCATCATATCCGTAGGACCAAACCCCTGCAAATAGCATACTCAGACGTACAGTGGTAGAAATATAAATCACAATGAAATCTCATGTGAGTTTTTCTTTTTCACTGATTTTTATTGTTTTTCGATTTGGAATTTCTTTTATCCATCTGAAAGAGAGCCACCATGAGAGGAAGACGTCTTCGCCGTTAGGAGTGAGTAATAGGAGAGTAATGGGGGAAGAAGGTAAGAGAAAGAGATATTAGATTTCTATTTTTATTTTATAAAAAAGAATTTAAGAAAAAATATATATCTAATCACCAAATTATTAAATTTATCATAGGATGCCACATCACCCGTGAAAATTTCAGGGGTGATGTATGTAGTAGCACATAGCATTACCCATTACAATATTACTCTTTTGGTTGGTTTAAGTATTGATTTTGGCTATCTCTAAAGCACCAAGATACTTGATTAGGCCTTTCTATGCTTCTTTTTGTTGCTGCTCCTTATATTATGTTAATCACTATATCTGCAGGCTGCAGCCAGTTCGATAAGCTGACAATCAGTGGTGTTTGCTCTTTTGTTATATCAACATGTACTTCTTTTGTTTGCTCTCCCTACGAGAAAGAGAAAGTTAAGATTTTTCAGAATTAAATTTTTCTGAGAATTATTTTTTTTATTTTTTTAATTTTTGTTCATGATTAACATGACAGGTAATTTGTTTGGTCTTTACTGGCTAGCCAAGGGAAACAAGATTTTATGATACATCCAGAGATTGCGCTGCAAAGGAAAAGGAGAAGACATCAAATTTTCTTGCAAAAATAGAAAAGGAAAAATGAAAAAAAAAATAAAACAAATTTACACAATTCAAAGCTTGGTGCTGCAAAGGAAAAGGAGAAGAATCACTATATTAGCACAGTTCATAAGATGGCAATTAATCCTTATATCGGTAGCCAGCCAGTTAGATAAGATGGCAATTAGTCGTATTTTCTCTTTTGTTATATCAAATGTACTTCTTTTGTTTAAGTTGAAAATGAGAAGAATCACCATATCAGTTGCTAGATAGACAAAAAAAATATTATATCCTAATTCAAGAATCTCTACAAGTTCAATTGGCTGGGTAAATTCCAGGTAAAAAAGAGTAAAAACATTAAAACATCCCCAATCCACTATATTTGCATCAGAAGTGAGGCTATCCTTATCTTAGTAAGAAAATATTATTGGACAAGGAAGATTTATTAATTTTATGAAATACTTAAAGGATGGTTGCTCTTCCTGTTTGCACGGCCATGCAAATTAAGCCTTCATTGAGAAACAAAATAAAATCAATTTGATCACAAAATGGTCACCCACATATCTAGGAAAAGTTTTATTTCCATGTCATTAACTATGCTGATTTGGTAGAAATATTTATAAGATGGACATTGATTTTTGGAATTGAATGGCCAATAAATGAATGGGAATTAGTACTCTCATTTCTTGAAAACTGAAATTAACGGCCAATTTAAAAGTAAATGACCTTATACTCTACCAATTTAAATGAATCATTTACACATTTTTTGAAAGAGGAAAATTAGTGGCTAGGTCATTAAAAAGTTAATTGCCCTTTCCAACTAAAATGAATTTAAATGCAGCTATAAAAGGGAACTCAAATTATTATATTTATCTAGCAGCTAAATAGAGGTATTGAGCACATATTTTTCACTTTTCTTTTCCTTTTTATCTATTATCAGTACCCATCACATTTAATTATTTATTATTCGTCTTTTCCATCAATAGATTACCCACTCATTCATTACTTAATTATATAGTTTTATTACAAAATTTGGTAATAATTTTTTTAAAAAATATTTATCTTGATAAATTAAATAATTTTTCAACGATACTTTTTTCCAAAATATGGGAATATTGTTTTTTCTATTTTTTAAAAATTTAATTTATCTTAATAATTTTAATTCACTGCATTTTAGAACAAAAAAATTGGTGATATTTTTTTATCTTGAAATACAAATTAATTTATCATAAAAATTTTGATTATTCAATTTCAAAATAAAAAGGTGTTGTAAATTTGTAATACTTTTTTTATTTTCTAAACCAATGTTATTTTTTCTCAATAATTCCAAAATTAAAAAGTAATAAAATTAAAATAAAGTCTGAAAAATAATATATAGTACATAATAATAATAATAATAATAATAATAATAATAATAATAATAATAATAATAATAATAATAATAATAATAACAACAACAGAAAAGTTACACTAGGAAATTACAAGTGTAACTTAATTATGTAGTTTTGTTGCAAATTTGGTAACATTTTTTTACTACTTTTTAAAACAAATTAATTTTTCAAAACACTCTTGATTATTTAAGTTCAAAAGGAAAAAAATAAGTTCTGTTCTAAAATTTGATAATATGCTTTTTCACTTTAGAAAAATAATTTATCTCAATAATTTTAATCACCCACTTCTTAGAATAATTTCCTAAAATATATTATAAAATTAATATATTTAAAATTTTAATAATTACATAATTTTATATTTTTCTCAATCTATTTTTAGCATATTTTATTTTTATATATAATGTATAGTTTTATTATTAACTTTGATTGAATTTTCTGCTATTTTTTATAAAAATTAATTTATCTTAATAATTTGATTAATTAATTGAAAAAAATTAATCACATTAAAATAAGGTGTGCAAAATAGTATATAGGGTAGGATACTAATATAGAGTGCAACGTAATAATAATTATAAAAAAGTTACACTTGGCAAAAAAAATATAGATATGATACAGTTTTGTTCCAATCTTTGATAATACAATTTTTAATTATATTTTTTTGCTTTAAAATTTAGTAATAATTGTTTTTCTTTTTATAGGAATTTTTGTTCTTTATTTTATAGTATACAATGAAAATATATTATTTTTATTTAAAAAATTTCTATGCATTGTCAGATTCAGGAAGGAGAAAATATATAGTTATGCTTCTATCATATTTTTATAGAAGCCTCTTATTCTTCTCCAAATAGCATTGCAAGTTCCATTCAATTCTTTTATTACAAAATAGATAATTTTAATTTTAGAATAGATACGATACCCGCGGAGTACACGGGTATGAGACCAGTACTATATAATAGCAGAGCCCTCTCTCAAGGTGCTCTGCTATGTTGACACATAGGATATTGAGAATTTGATATTTGGCAAAACTCTTGACATTTGGCAAAACGCATAAAAAAATTTTAAAAAATAGTTCCCACTTGTAACAAAGTTATATTATTATGCATTTTCTCTTTTGAATACCCCACTAACTCTCTCTCAAAGAAGAAAATTAATGTGCAGCAATTAATAGTATTTTAATTATGAGTTAAGCACCTTTTTGGGCCCCGAGTTTAGCGTTTGTCCTGTTTGTATACACGGGACTTTTCGTGTCCCTTTTGTGTACCATGAGTTTAAAATTTTGTCCTTTTAAACTCAAAGTTAGCGTTTTATATACTTCGGGCAGCCTGGGCGATGATGTGGCTGTCTGTCCGGGTTCACTCGGCACGTATCAAATTTTTACGGAGCCACGTCGCAAAAAGTGGGCCCCATCTTTTTTCACATAATTTTAATTCCCAAAATTTTGGAAATTGCTGTCCGATTTTTAAATTTGCATACCGACTGGTTGGTCCGATTTTACTCCCGGTTCGACCGTCCAATTCGATTAGAGTTAAAAAAGATCCGGATGGAGCAATTTAATTCCCCCAATTCAATATTATTTATAATTAATTTTAGAAAAAAATTATATTATTCTACCATACCAGATGCACCGTGAATAAAAATCAGTTTTCTCTCCATAATTTTCTTAAAAAATTTAAAATGATATTTATGAAACTAAAGATACGAATCAAGATAATTCCCCCAATTCATGATCCTATCTTTCTCATTAAGTCCTCTGAATATTTTCTTATCAACGGTTGTTTATAAGAAAAAAATAAAAACAAGAAGAAAATATCCACCACCACTGGAAAGTCGACCACCATCTACAAAGTCGGCCGTCACCATCACCACTCTCCCATCATCTCCTCTCTTCTCATAATTCACTACAAATTCAACGACCTTATGTCCTTCCTCTCTTCCTGTTCCCATCCCCAATCTAGTCATCTCTTCTTTTTGCACCCCATACAAGAAATCCAAACCACCATGATTTCAACCACCTGCAGACAAAATCCAACCACCAACCCATCAATACTTTCGTTAAATCTGACATCACAGGAGTAATCAAGACGCGCATATCATGGTTCCGGTAGATCTAGGTGAAGGCGGGTACCTACTCCACGGGTGGAGGGATTTGATGGTGGGGATTGTTGGGTTGTTGAGGAGGTGGCGCGGCCAAGGGAGCTCATTCGTGGTGGCCGGACGAAGGAGTTGGAGAGGGTGGTGACGACAGTGGTGGTGGTGGGGAGAAGGTAGTTGATGTTATCGCAGGGCCAAATGTGGACGAGGTAGATGGGAGATTTGGTAGATCTGGAAGCAAGGAAGGAGGAGGAGGAGGAGGGTGATGGCTGGGAAAGAAGGCTTTCTTTTTGTTAATTTTGAAGTTCCATTTCTTTTTCTTTTTTGTTCGATTGTTCAGTTTGTAGGAGGCTGATGATTGTTTTTTTTTTTTTTTTTCCTTTTAAGAATGGCCTAGATGGTTGTTCTGTATGTTTTAAGCGGAATGAATTTGGAAGAAAATTTTTCCATTTTGAGCAAGATAATTGTGTGTTTATTTTCCATTTATATAAAAATATTTTTTTATGAGGCATGTAAAAATATTTTATATAAAAAACAAATTGACTGGAGTGAGATTTCCAAGCTATTTTTTAAGAAAAAAAATTTAAGCTAATCGATAATTTTTTAAGAATATGTTAATCCCATAATTTCGGATAATAAGCATATCAATCTTTTTTACCAAATTCAGTGTTAATAAAACTAGTTTTTCATCCCAAAATAAAACTGACTTTTATTCACGGTGCAATGGTATGGTAGAGTAACATAATTTTTTTTTCTAAAATTAATTATAAATAATATTGAATTGGGGGAATTAAATTGCTCCACTCGGGTCTTTTTTAACTCTAATCGAATTGGACAGGCGAACCGGGAGTAAAATCGGACCAACCAGTCGGTATGCAAATTTAAAAATCAGATAAAAAATTTGAGAATTAAAATTAAGTGAAAAAAGATGGGGCCCACTTTTTTCCGACGTGACTCGAATAAAAATCTGACACGTGTCGAGTGAACCCGGGCAGACGGCCACGTCATCGTCCGGGCTGCCCGAGGTATATAAAAAGGACAAAATTTTGAATCCGGGGTACACAAAAGGGACACGAAAAGTCCTGGGTTTACAAACAGGACAAACGCTAAACTCAGGGGCCCAAAAATTTGCTTAACCCTTTAATTATGGACATTAATAATCAGATTTGATTGTGGCTATTAAGACCCAATTTTTTTTTTCAAAAACAGCAAACCCTATTCATGCCCATTAAATTGATTTCTTAATAATTTTAAAGATACACAGTATAAAAGTAGCTTAACTATTTCATTTGTTCCCCTCCAAAACAAATTGACCTCCCCTCCCAATCCAAATTAAACAACCTCTTTGTGTTGGGTTAAGGTAATTAGCATGTGCATTAGTGATTAATTAATTATCCGATTAATGCTAATTAGTAATTTAATCTAATTACCTAACCATGTGCTTAATTAGTTTTGATTAATGACAAACTAGGTTTATGAATATTTTAATCCACCAACCAAACCCTTGAATTAAATAATGAATTTAGATTTCCTAAGATTTGAGGTTAGTGGAATTGGTGTGTGTGCTAAGGGTATTATTTTAATGGGTTAATGTGTCACGACCCCGGAATTCTAGTGCGCATAGGAGTCCGGAATCCTAGTGTGCATAGGAGTTCGAATTGGGTTGGGACACTACCTTGGCTATATGGTAGGAATCCTATTGTGACTAGGAGTAGCTAACCTTGTTGTATTAGGATTGGGTTTGTGTGGGGGTTAAGTAAACCGAGTTTGTGTTGGACTAATATTACTTAGCACTGTCAAACTAGGAGAGAGCCTTGCGGCACCTATATAAATAGGACGCGAGGGGGGGTTGTTGGGCGTGTATTATTGTTGATGGTTTATTAATAATAATACCGAGTCTTCTCCCAATTATTTCTCTTGCTTTATTATTCTCTTGGTTCTCTCTCTTTGTTGTGTTTGCGTGTGGTAGGCTTACAAGTTAAGGGACGATCTTGCTTGTGCCGCACGGTGAGAGTGTGCATCCGCTGCGCCACACTCTTGGTCCGTGACAAGTGGTAGCGGTGCTTGACTTGCTGTTGGTGCCATTTGGTTCGCTATTGGT
Organism: Turnera subulata; assembly: GCA_028386065.3. Lineage (NCBI taxonomy): Eukaryota > Viridiplantae > Streptophyta > Magnoliopsida > Malpighiales > Passifloraceae > Turnera > Turnera subulata. Next base: position 55,265 of record JAKUCV010003709.1, read on the forward strand.
GCGATTTGGTGCGCTTTCTGGGTTTTGCTGGGCGCGCCCTTTTGTTCGACGGGGTGCGCTTTTCGGTTCTGCTGGGCGCGCCTTTTAGCTCGACTGGGTGCGCTTTTCTGTTCTGCTGGGCGCGCCTTTTGGCTCGACTGGGTGCGTTTTTTTTTGGTTCGGAGGCGCGCTAATTGTTGCCTTTTTGTGCGATTGGGCTGCAGCAAGGCGGGTTGGTACGGAGTTTTTTTATATAACTTCACACGCACTCTTGAAGGTAATTTTCAGGCTTGGTTTTGTTTTGGAGTTGGTGAATCTTTTTGTTGCTGTTGGTCGACTTTTTCTGTGGTGTTGCCTTGTCGATTTCTTTTCTGTGGGCTGTCTTGGTGCGGGCTGGAGGCGGGATTTGCTTGCTGGATGCGTGCAGGTGCTGCTGGTTTTGGCGCGAGACGGGCAGAATTGGTGCTGCGGGTTGCGCATCGACACTAGGCAGATTTAGTGCGGCTGGTTCGGGCAAGAACAAGGAGTGCAACTTCAAACAAAGGTACCTGGTTCTTTTGCTTCAAGAGGGGAAGGAGAATCAAGTGGTTTTATTTGTTTTTCCTGGTTGATTTTTGTTGGTGCTAGGACAAAGTGCAATCTTGTTGTTGTGTTCTTTGCTGGCCGATTGGTGCATCTTGTGGAGAGGTGTAGATTGACTTGGGGTTTTGGACAGCAAGGTTTGTGGAGCTTTGGAGCAGACAAAGGTGACTAGGGTGGGTAGAGAAGGGATTTGAAGCTTTTCCTTGAGTTTTCTTGGTGGTTTTCTGTGGCTTGATCACACTTAGTTGCTGAAATTGTTTGCAAGACCGTGGTGTTTGTTGGACGCTGGCTGATTGCTGTGAGTGCTGGTGCGTTGTTGGTGAGCTGATCGGGCGTGTTTCTGGTGCGGTTGGGTGCTGGTGGTACACGCTGGACGATTGGTAGGCTGCTTGGAGTGGGCTGGTGCGCAAAATTGGCGGGACTGCACACAATTGGCGCAGGTTGGGCGTGAAATTGCATGGGACGGTACACGGGTGCAAGGCAATTTTGGGAGCGACTGTTGTTGGTGTGGATTCAAGACAGGTTCCAAGGAGAAACTTGGTGGGGTTTTGGCTTCAGGAGAAGGATTAGACTCAAGGGAACTTTCTTGGTGCTTGAAAACAAAGTGCACGGGTTGCTTGGCTTGGTTCTTGGTCGAATTGTAGAGACTCTTGGGAGTGCAATTGGAGAGAACTTTGGACAGCAAGGAGTGTGGATACTTTGCGAGCATCTAGGAGGGAAATTTGCAATTTCAGACTTGGTTACTAGAGCAAAATTGCACGGGGAGTCCTTGGTGAATTGCGGGTGTGGAGAGCTTCGTTCGAAGTTGCACTTGGCAAGCTTGGACGGGTTGCGTGGAAATTTTGTGGCATACAAGAAGGCTGTTGCGGATTGACGCCGGACTGGAGAGTTGGTGTGATGGATTTTTGGGAATCCTGGACACACACAAATGACGGCTGGCGGGTGCGAATGCGACTCATTCTATGGATGGTGGACATGGTGTTGGGACGTTAATTGCTGGGTGCGGGTTTGCATGGCATGATGAGACGGACATTCGTGGCTTATCCAGGATTAAGGGACCGTTGAGGGAACGAGGTATAGTTCTTTCACGGGCCGATTTCGGGACAGAGATCGGGTGCTCTTCATTCACAAGGGACCGTGATGGTTCGAGTGGTGGAGAGGATTCCAGCGAGGAATGCACAACGGGCAGAGTTGGCAGAAAGCTTGGGGTACGGTGTAGGTTCTTACATCGGGTGCGCGGGTCCGTGGATGGACATGCTCTCGGGGTAGAGACGGGTTCAGCGACGTTGCTTGGAGCCATAGGATTACATGGTGAGCGATGGGATACCAGTACAAGGACGTTGCTTGGAGTCATGGGATTACATGATGAGCAGCGGGTTTCACTTTTTCGAGGTTGTGGGAATTCTAGCCGAAGTTCAAGTGGACATGCAACTGATTGGGAACCGGATATGGCTGGGTACGAGTCATGGCTTGATCATGAGCATGGGTTTTGTTCGATGGTTTGTTGGCTTTGGCATTTCGAGGAGTGGAAGGATTTTCACAAAGCGAAGTGGAAGCGTGAACATCGGAAGCGACTATTCGAGGGTCGAGTGGTTGTGGTGCATCATCGGGTTGCAACGAGGGCTTTGTAAGATTAGGTGGTGGAGAATGTCACGACCCCGGAATCCTAGTGTGCATAGGAGTCCGGAATCCTAGTGTGCATAGGAGTCCGAAATCCTAGTGTGCATAGGAGTTCGGATTGGGTTGGGACACTACCTTGGCTTTATGGTAGGAATCCTATTGTGACTAGGAGTAGCTAACCTTGTTGTATTAGGATTGGGTTTGTGTGGGGTTTAAGTAAACCGAGTTTGTGTTGGACTAGGATTACTTAGCACTGTCAAACTAGGAGAGAGCCTTGCGGCACCTATATAAATAGGACGCGTGAGGGGGGTTTGTTGGGCGTGTATTATTGTTGATGGTTTATTAATAATAATACTGAGTATTCTCCCAATTATTTCTCTTGCTTTATTATTCTCTTGGTTCTCTCTCTTCGTTGTGTTTGCGTGTGGTAGGCTTACAAGTTAAGGGACCATCTTGCTTGTGCCGCACGGTGAGAGTGTGCATCCGCTGCGCCACACTCTTGGTCCGTGACAAATGTCTCTTTCATGCCTTGGACCATATTGCTTTTCTTACAACTTTGAGGCATTTGTTGGAGATGCTCCCATACCCTATGAACCGGAAATTAAGCTTGAATAAACTAGAAAATGTTTGTTTAGTGATATAGGCAGAGCTTTCAAAGATTCATCTCTATTTAGCCCCGACTTGGGATCCTCAAACATAGGTACCCAGTCAGCCTGTGCTGATTTTCTGGAAGATTGAGGCAACTTGTTGTAGATGCTCCCATGCTCTATAAACCTGGTATCTAGCTTAGTTTAACTCAAAAAATGTTGGACTAAGAATCTGGGTAGGTCTCACAACGGTTAGATTCCAATCTAAGCTTCCTAGGATCTTCAAACCTAGGAGTCTGCAATGCTTTGGCTGACTTTCTTGTACTTTGGAGCCTTCTGTTGGAGTCGCTCCTGTGAGCGCAAAACCCGCAAGTTTGTTTCTCTCTGTTTTGCAGGTGTTTGTTTAAAAGACTGCAAAGCTCTCACAACGACTCATTCTGATTCAGTCCAACCTAAGAGAATCAAACATAGGCAGCGGCTCAGCATGTGCAAACCACTTTCTGGAATTTGAAGTGATGAACGTTTTGGCGCCAATGGTGCCAAATCCCGAGGAAACAGAAAGTGACAGCTAGCCATTGGATGATGAGGCTAACACTTCTCCCAGCCTCTATAAATTGATGGAAGACTGAAGAACACAAGTCAGAGCTGCCATTATGTGATCTTGAAGTTATACTACTTGAGTTACACTTGCAGTTCTCCAAAAGAGCCTAAATTGAGTGATATCTTAAAGGCTAGAGTATTGAGCTTAATTGTACATCTTCTTGACTTTGTCATTGAAGATTCTTTGCTGTGAGATTAGAAACACCTTAGTGGGAACTTAGGATTAGTTTGCTAAGGTGGGATTTAACAAACCGGGGAGGTTTGTGGTGAGTGATAGGTTTGAGCTTAGCCTAGGAAAAAGCTTGTAAAAGGTTGTGGCTGAACCCGAAAAAGCCAAGATATAGTGAAGGTTAGAAATCTCAAGGTGGACTCCTTGAGTAGTGGATGTAGTCCTTAGTGGCGAACCACTCTAAACTGCTGTGCATATTTCTCTAACCTTACTCACTTAATTGTGCATTAGTGTGTGTCTTAGTGTTCTTAATCTGCAGAATCTGAATCAAGACAGATTCGACATCATTAGTGCCAAATCAGAGCTTAAGAGAAAAAGAGGCTAATTCNTTCGTTCTTGCAACACTGCACATGAGATTTGGAGACTTCTTTGTGTAGACTTTGAACTATTTCAAATAAAGTCGGATGAGACTATCCAAGACTTAGACACAAGGTTCACAGTCTTGTGTAACAATGTAGCTTGTCTTGGAAAGGTGGTCACAACAAAAGAAAAGGTGACCAAGATTCTCAAATCACTTCCAAATGAATGGGAGCCTAAAGTGACAGCCATAGAGGAAGCTAAAGATCTGAATATTCTCACCTACAATGAACTCATGGGCAGCCTTATTGTGCACGGCTCAAAATTTGAAAAGAAAACCAAGAAGAAGAAAGAGCTAGCTTTAAATGCAAATGAGGATGATTCTGAAAGTGATTCAGACATTGCTCTAGTCACACGGAAGTTCATTAGGTTCATGAAAAGAAGGAACCAAAGAAGAAACCAAAAGGGGATTAAGATCGAATAATCAAAGAAGGAACAACCTCTTTCCTTCGGATGTAATCGCCCTGGTCATATCAAAGCCGACTGCCCTTTGCAAAGAAAACCTAAGTATGATGCTTCAAAGAGCAAAGAAAAGAAGGCAATGGTAGCATGGGATGATCTGGATTCCACAAGTTATTCAGATGAAGAAGACGCTGCCAACATATGTCTCATGGCAAGATGCGAAAATGAGGTATCAAAATCTGACTTTTCTGATTTTGAATTTGATGATATACAAGATGCATATGATGATATACAAGATGCATAAAGCTCTTAAAGAAAACAGTAGGCTAACCAGATACTATGTATACTTAGATGATATGTTAAAGAAATTCGAGTCTGGAAGTAAAGGTCTAGACATGATTCTTGGACAACAAAGACACACTCTTCAAAAGGTTGGTTTAGGAGCAACACACAGTCTTTGAGAATAAGAAAACTCCTAGTTGTACACTATACTCTGATAGAAGCGTATTTGAATATAAGAATAAGCTTATTAAGATATATGAGAGAAACAGGAATCACATTACCTGTCATTATTCTAGTAGACATGGACATAGTCTCAAGAATTGCGTATTTAGAAAGAAGAATTGTCCTATAAAGTTTATGTGGGTACCAAAAGGTACCAAAACTGACATCCAAGGACCCAAGCTTGTGTCGGTACCTAAGACCTAATCATTCTACAGGAAAAGAGGGATCAGTGGGTGCTTGACAGTGGATGCTCAAGACATATGATCGGAGATCCATCTATGTTCACGTCCCTCTATTCGACAAGCAAAGGATCTGTCATGTTTGGTGACAAATCGAAGGGAAAAGTACTTGGTATTGGTAATGTTGGTAAGGATCCTATGATTGAACATGTGCTGTTAGTTGATAATCTAAAATTAGGTTTTCGGGTTTTTTGGGCCCCTATGTTTAGTGGTTTGGCCAATTTGGTACCCCGACATTTTTTTTGGCTGGGCATATACCCCGAGATTGCATGGGCAGGCCAAACGTATACCCTTGGTCAGGCACCTGCTGACGTGGAGGCTGCCCGGGGTATTTGCGCGTTACTGTAGCAAAACGACGTCGTTTTAGAGAAATGGCTTTGAGTGAAGTGGGCCCCACTAAGCCACCTGTGTCCGACGTGGCATGAAACGACGTCGTTTTCTCACTTAAAACGACGTCGTTTTGCTACAGTAACACGCACAAATACCCGGGCAGCCTCCACGTCAGCAGGTGCCTGACCAGGGGTATACGTTTGGCCTGCCCATGCAATCTCGGGGTATATGCCCGGCCAAAAAAAATGTCGGGGTACCAAATTGGTCAAACCACTAAACACGGGGGCCCAAAAAAACCAAAAACCCCAATTTCAATGTCTTGAGTATAAGTCAACTATGTGACCGAGGCTGCAAAGTTACCTTTGAAGATAATGGATGCTCGGTAACTTGTCTTGATAATAATGATACCATTCTTATGGGAAAAAGACAAGGAAACCTATACTCAATAAATATATGTGATGTTGCTAACCCCATAAGCAAGTGTTTTAGTGCTAGCACAGAAACACCCGAACTTTGGTATAGAAGGTTAGGACATGCTCACATGGAGCTCATGTCAAAATTGCTAAAGAAGGAGCTTGTAAGAGGACTTCCACAAATGAAGTTTGAGAATGAAAGTGTATGCCGAGCTTGTCAACTTGGCAAACAAACCAAGAGCTGTTTCAAGCCTAAGAAGGTTCTGTCCACATCCCGGCCATTGGAACTTCTACACCTTGATCTTTTCGGGCCAATGAGGATGGTAAGTCTAGGAGGTAAGCAATATACGTTTGTAATTGTGGATGACTATTCACGGTTTACTTGGGTAATCTTTCTAGCTCAAAAGGATTATGCTCTTCATGATTTTGCATCCTTAGTTAGAAAGTTGCAAAATGAGAAAGGGTATAAGTTAACTAAGATTAGAAGTGATCATGGTGGTGAATTTGACAATAATATCTTTAATCACTTCTGTGAAGAAAATGGCATTGATCATACCTTTTCGGCTCCTAGGACTCCCCAACAAAATAGGGTTGTTGAGAGGAAGAACCGAACATTGAAACAAATGGCGAAGACCATGCTAAATGAGCATAATGTACCTACTTATTTCCGGGCTGAAGCAGTAAACACAGCATGCTATATCCTTAATAGAGTGTCTATTAGATCCACACTTGAAAAGACCCCTTATGAGCTTTGGAATGATAAGAAGCCTAACATTAGCTATTTTAAAATTTTCGGGTCAAATTGCTTTATATTGAATACAAAGGACGCACTTGGTAAATTTGATGCAAAATCTGATGAAGGAATGTTTCTTGGTTATTCAACAAGAAGTAAAGCATACCTAGTGTATAATAAGAGGTCATTATTGGTGGAAGAATCTATGCATGTTGTCTTTGATGAGTTTGTTACTACTAACAATTCCAAGGAGGTTGTAGATGTGGACAATCAAAATACACAACCACAGACTACAACTGTCCAGGAAATTGAAAAGCAGGAAGACAATAGGGCTAAGAATTCAAATCCACCTAATGAAGTGAGTGTACTTGATCAAGAACATCAATCCAGCGGGGTGCAACCACATTTGGCATCAAAGATGCTGAAAGGTCTTTCAACAGATGCCATCATTGGAGATTCAACAAGAGGACTATCAACTCGCTCATCAATCCACAACATTAATTCGCACTAGGCCTTTCTCTCACAGATAGAGCCAAAGAACATTGCAGATGCCATAAATGATAAAAATTGGAATATAGCTATGCAAGAGGAGCTAAACCAATTTAAAAGAAGTGATGTTTGGGAGTTGGTGGAAAGACCATGTGATCATCCCATAATTAGAACCAAATGGGTGTTTAGAAACAAGCTGGATGAAGCTGGAAATGTCACAAGAAACAAAGCCAGACTTGTTGCTCAAGGATACAACCAAGAGGAAGGAATTGACTTTGATGAGACCTTTGCACCCGTTGCAAGACTTGAGTCAATTCACATGCTTTTGGCATTTGCTTCACATAAAGGATTCAAGCTCTACCAAATGGATGTAAGGAGTGCTTTCCTAAATGGATTCATCATGGAGGAAGTGTATGTTGAACAACCTCCTGGATTTGAGAGCTTTGAATACCCCGATCATGTGTTCAAGTTGAAGAAAGCACTCTATGGCTTGAAACAAGCTCCAAGGGCTTAGTATGACCGGTTAAGTACATTCCTAACTACACAAGGCTTCACTAGAGGGAAGGTTGATTCTACTCTCTTTGTGAAGCATTTTAAGAGTGACTTAATCATTGTTCAAATTTATGTGCATGACATACTATTTGGTGCTACTAACGACTCTTTGTGCAAAGAATTTGAAAAGTTGATGCACAGTGAATTCGAGATGAGCATGATGGGAGAATTAACATTCTTTCTCGGATTCCAAGTCAAGCAACAAAGAGACGGAATATTCATAAGTCAAGCAAAGTACACTAGGGAGTTATTGAAACGATTTGGCATGGATGGTGCCAAAACGTGTCCAACTCCAATGAGCACATCAACTAAGCTAGACAAAGATGAACAAGGTAAAGATGTGGATATAAAAACGTAAAGAGGCAATTAGCAGATATTTTTACAAAGCCTTTGAAGGAAGAGCAATTCAACAAGATTCGGTTGGAGCTTAGAATGTGCAATCCTCCTCAAACCGATTAAATAATCAGGTGCTATCCTTCCTTAAATTATGCTTATTCATGCATCACAATCACACACTTCACTAGGCATATGCATGGCCTGTGATGATATGTCAAAGAGAAGTCACAAAAATCATCATCGAGTTAGCTAAAAAGTGGAAGAAGAAGAGAAGGAAAATCTGCTGCAAATTTGATTTGGTTCAGGCATATCCATGTCCTCTGAATGTTGGATGTGGAGTAGAAATAATCCTGGTGAAAAGAAAAAGATTAGCTGATTAGAGCTCGACCCTTGAAGATCGAAAAAGGGGTCAACTAGAAGATGAATTATATGGCTGAATTAATTACGTGCTGCAAGGGAGTTTGATTGGTCTATAGGTATGGAAAGAAATTGAAACATAAGAGGGCAGCAGGGTTGAATGAAGACAATTTTGGTTTCTTCTAGATTTTTCGGTGGCGTGATTTTAAGGAGAAAAGCAGCGTGTTTTTGGGGGACGATGATTGATAATTGATTTCATGCAAATTAATAAAAAGCTGATTAGAGAAAGAAAGGTGAAGAAGAGAGAGGAGACGTGTGCTGTGTGTGCGTGAATTCCGGTGCAAAAGCGGTTGTCAGAAAAAGTTCTTCATGCGTGGAAGAACTCTTTTACCCGCCGAGTTTCCTTGCCTATCCTTACCCTTAAACCATGCCTACCGGTTATTAGCATTAAACCCACCTCCTTATATAATAACTCACTCCTTGTCAGTTACCCGATCAAATCCATTCCCACCTGGTAACTGCCACCTTCCATGATTACCTTTTAATCATGAGAAAAGTGGGCATTAATTCTAGAGTTGCTCAAAATGGGAGGAAACCGAGAGCTCGGGTTAAGATAAAACCCTTAACCGACCTTCATTCAAAATCATCTTCTCTTATCTCCACTTCAAAGAGAAAAACTCTCTCTACTCCCACATTGACTGCAACCAAAGAACCCGATTCCAGCCCACTCAAATTACAACCTCCAAAGAAGAGGAAGGTGTACGAATCACCTATCGATATGGCAGCACCAGTGCCGAATCAACCTGAGATTCCAGATGAACATTAGGAGAATCAAGGTCCTCCACAAGAAAACCCTGCAATTGTAGAAGACCTTGAAAATTCGGAGAATCCTCAGGATCCACCTCTTACTGACAATGAGAACACGGTGGCAGAGATTATTGCAAGCATAAACAACATCATGTGTAAGTATAGGATGTCCAAAGAAGTGGAAGATCCAATTGGGACATTTGAAGCAAAGAGGAAGCTCATGGTCCAAGATGTTGTGCCTTCACACCTTGTTGACAGAGTTCTAAATGAATTTAAGAATAATCCGGCTCACCCTATTCTACCAGAAGGTTTTCTTGCGGCCTTGGAAGAAGAAGAAACTGTGGAGAAAGTCAATTCTTACGAAAAGACCATGTCCGATGATGACATACCTCTCTCACAAAAATTCCCCATCAAGAGGAAATATGTCTTCGAAAAGACTTACCGCACCAAGGAGACAGCCAAGAAGGCCTTTCATGATCGTGCTGCAATACACAGATCAGATGTCGAGAAGGCTGCTCAAGGAAAGGACACCTCTCATTCATTCAAGACTCCTCAACCCGAGCCTACTCCCAAGGCTCCACCTCCACCTCCTGCAAAGAAAAAACTTATGGCATCAGCAATGCCGAAACGGAGGAATGTGCGAGAAAGCACTATTGCTCAAAGAATGCGACCTCCAGCCTCCATAAAAGGTAAAGAGAAAGTGGTTTATGAGGTTGATTCTTCAGAGGATAGCTCAGATGAGGGCAGAGAAGAGATCCCACCTGTTGATACTCAAGCTGATGATGATGGAATTCCCACATCTGAACCTCAAGATGATGAAGAGGTTGAAGAGGAGAGTGAAGCCGAAGATGAAGAGGATGAGGATCCACTGATTGTTCATCTCAGCAAGCAAGGGAATGTGACTAAAAAGCACAAAAAATCTCGCCACACTACCGCTGGTTCATCAAAGAATGCAGGGATCAAAGGTGCACCCAGAATCATAGGTACTGGTTTCAAATTTCTCAAAAGTACCATTGTGAACTTTGATGATGTGAGAAGAACACGACTGTTGCAAATTGTTGAGAGGTCCAAATTGATGGACTTGGCCCTTATAAATGTGCCTGCATATGAGAAGTTGGTCGAGAATTTCTACTCCAACATGATCCCTAAGTTAGATGAAGATGGTCTTGTTGTTGGAGTTCATAGCTTGATCTACGGACAATCTGTCTATGTCACTCCTGATTCCTTTCGAGTTTTGCTGAATCTTCCCAAAGGGAAAGTAGCTAGGGTGAAGCACTACAACACTGCCTTAGGAGTTACTGCTCTTGTCCCCAACATACCTAGTGCTGCTGAGCAAAGAAAGCTCCTCTTCGGAAAGGCAAGTAAGTACGGGAAGTATGATGTTCTGTCTCCAAATCACCGAGTCCTTCTGTACTTCATCACCCGCGTTCTCATTCCTCGACATGGACATTTGAATGACTTGAAGACATACGACATGTGGCTGCTTGGGTGTTTATTGACAAATAGCCCGGTCCATTATGCATATACCATCTTCCACCACATGAGAGAGTACTCGGGAAGGGCATATAGGCACTTGATCACCCTTATTGCTCAGAAGGAGAATGTGGTGCCAACAAATGCACATCTTCCAATCAAATCAAAAGCTATGGGTACATCCACTCTATCTCATATGCACCTTAAGAAAAACAAGCAGGGGCTATTTTATGTGACACAACCGAGTGCCTCTAAGGATGCAAGAATTGAGGCTTTGACAGAGGAGGTTAAGGATGTTAGGGGTGATCTTCTGGAGGTCAAGGGAATGGTTGCAAAGATCATGGAGATGTAGAAGACATAATTGGACTTGTTGGTGAAGCATTTTGCTCCAAACCCGAACAAGTTTTCTGCCTCTGATTCTTCCACCGATGAAGCTACTGATGATGATGAGACCACTGAGTGACCTTCCTTTAGATCTGATGCCCTAGTTTAGGTTCATGAATTCTCATATTTAGACTTGCCTGCATCATGTTTTAATTCTGTTTATGTTCTAGTTCGGTTATTTTGCAATGTTTCTGGATATTATGCTTTCTGGTTCGTTCTGGCACTGCTGAAGCCAAATCGTTTGAATTTCAGTTTGAACATCTTTATGCTTTATATCTATGATGTTCTATTATCTTGTGGCATATTACTTGATCTCTATGCAGAGTTATGATCTTTTTCTCCCTTATACCATTTTTTTTTTGTGATGCCAAAAGGGGGAGAAAAGTGGTGTGTGAGAAAAATACACAATGATGGTTGATAATTGGTTGATGATTTCGATATCAATGCATGCTTATATTGTGGATGCTTACACTTATTGATATCGATTATTACTCTAACCTATTTCTGTTCCTCTATTGATGTGTGCTTAATTTGGAAAAAATTTTAAGATAAGGGGTGCATAGATTTAGGGGGAGAGTCATAGGTTGAAGGGGAGCTTAAACATTAAATCGGTTTTAATCCCTCACATGCTTGTGTTTTTCATATAAGTTTGTCATCATCAAAAAGGGGGAGAATGTTGGGTTAAGGTAATTAGCATGTGTATTAGTGATTAATTAATTAGCCGATTAGTGCTAATTAGTAATTTAATCTAATTACCTAACCATGTGCTTAATTAGTTTTGATTAATGACAAACTAGGTTTATGAATATTTTAATCTACCAACCAAACCCTTGAATTAATAATGAATTCAGATTTCCTAAGGTTTGTGGTTAGTGGGATTGGTGTGTGTGCTAAGGGTATTATTTTAATGGGTTAATGTCTCTTTCATCCCTTGTACCACATTGCTTTTCTTACAACTTTGAGGCATTTATTGGAGATGCTCCCATACCCTATGAACCAGAAATTAAGCTTGAATAAACGTAGAAAATGTTTGTTTAGTGATTTGGGTAGAGCTTTCAAAGATTCATCTCTATTTAGCCCCGACTTGGGATCCTCAAACATAGGTCAGCCTGTGCTGATTTTCTGGAAGATTGAGGCAACTTGTTGTAGACGCTCTCATGCTCTATAAACCTGGTATCTAGCTTAGTTTAACTCAGAAAATGTTGGACTAAGAATCTGGGCAGGTCTCACAACGGTTAGATTCCAATCTAAGCTTCATAGGATCTTCAAACCTAGGAGTCTGCTAAGCTTTGGCTGATGATGAGTGTAAAATATGCGTAGTTTTAGGCATGATTTTAGAGATAAATTACTCATATTTCATTATGATCATACGCCTCCATATGCACTATTTCATCATATTTCCAATAATCCCATCCCTTACTGCATGATTAGTGATTTTAGGTGCATTTCGACCAATTCGGGAAGATTTCATTGAAGAATTTGAAGATACAGCCTCAGCCATAGCATGAGCCTGTTGCGGAACCTGTGAGCCTGTCCCTGTGCCTCAGCCACAGCATGAGCCTGTTGCAGAACCCTTGAGCCTATGGATGAGGCTGTGTTCACTGCAGTGTCACTTGAAGGCCGCAGACCATCTTCAAATCACAAGATCCCCACTGAAACTCACAATCCTCACCTCTATCCAAAGAGAACCTATGACGTTTCATCTTCTACAGAAGAGGCTGAAATCAACTGGAGGAGAAATAGAAAGAGAACTACAAATAGATCTATCACAGCATCAGCCTATGCATCAACAGCCCCAGCCTATGCATCCTGCAAAATTCAAAAATCACATGAGGAATAAAAAATTACACCTCTTGCACCACCTGTTCCACTAACATAAACAAACATTCTCCTCACGTTCCTAGTGGACTTTCTAGAGGAAAAAGGGATAGGCACATGCCAGTCAGGGGGAATCCACCTTAAAGAACAATTATCCTCTGCAAAGGGTGCCTTGGAACTCACAACCCACCAATCAACTTACTGCCCATCATGCCTATCCTGACACACACGTTGGAGGACAGAGGAGCCAACTTGCCCAAACACCCATGCTCTTCAGCAAGTTGAGAGGAGGAAGAGAAGGGAGTTGCATCTACAAAAGGGTGAAGAGAAGAAGAGAAAGGCATCCTGGCATCGAGGAATCCAGAGATCAACCCAGAAAATACAAAGAACTTGCAGAAGTTCTGGAACAGGGACAGAACCTAGAAACACCACGGGTTCAAGGGGAAATATGATTCTGCACCCTTTTCTGGGCAGAAATCGTGTCGCCCCTAGCCTCAAAATTGTTCCAGAAATTATGCCATCACATACACCCATCTTTTTTGTAATTCTGAGTATGAACTAAACAACCCCTTCTTAGGTTGAAAGGAGGTAAACTTGTCTCGAGTTCTTATGTAATAAATTGCTCATTCTTGTGTTCTTAATCATATTTCTTGTTTTAGTTGTTGTGAGCTTGCTACATGTCTGAGTTCTGATCAAACCATGCATGAATACAAACAGCTAGGTGAAGGACCGAAAGGAGAAACCATAGCCACTAGAACAACAACAACAAACACTTAGTCTTCTAGCTTGTGACGGGGTTAGAAACTAATTGAGGAATTAGCCTCAACACCAATCTTAATCCCCTGAGTTTGACCAATGCGAAAGCACATGGAAGAAGAGAACCATGGGAGGCACCTGTGAGCGAAAGCAAATGGGTGCAGTATAGGTTAAGAGCGCCTGCAAGAACCAATCATATAATTGACTCCCTTGCTGTCAACAGCATTAGGCTGTGCCCAGCACAGCCTCATTCCGTGACAGCATAGTCGAGAGATAACCCAACTCCTAAGTTGATTCTTGATTGATTATTGGGTGGCATATTCTTAGTTTAGTAGCAGCCTGGTGAAGGACCGAAAGGAGAAGCCAGGAGTGCTAGACCTACAATAGTCAGCCTTCACTCCTTAGACATTCGAAAAAAGATAGGGAGAGACTGTAGGTATTAGCACCAACATTAAACTTCATCCTTACATGGACGTTCACTCTAGTGACAGGGGGTAGATGGAAGCTTAGGGAACTATCAATAAGATCGAAAGCCGTTGATAGTACCTTAGGTTGGGAGCCCCGTCAAGACATCTCATTAGTCACAACCTCACCCACAGGCTCAGCCAGTGATGAGGCTGTCGAGCAATTTACACGCATAAGACAGAGCATGTGAACCCCCGGATGCCTAAGAATTTACTATTCCTGATCTCTTCCTCGTTTAAATTATTGTTACATTTATTTTACTGCTCATTTTACTTCTTAATTATTATTCACCGAAATCCATCTTTGTTTAATTGTTTTCAAGTCTAGTTTGTCCAAAATTGAAGGAAAACGGATTCAACCCAGTCCCTGTGGATACGACCTTGATAAAGTACTACAACAACCCTATGCACTTGCAGGAAACCCATGTTGCAGAAGCTACGCGCATCAAGTTTTTGGCACCGTTGCCGGGGACTGGCGCTTGATTCTTTTTACTTTTTATTTCTGATTTATTAGACTTTTCAAATTCTTACCCTTTCTTTTTCCAAGTTTGAAGCTTTTAGGTGGTGCATGCCCCAAACAAGGAGCAAGAAGCCATCTCTAACCTTCCACCAGGAGATTGAAAAGGTAGCCCGCGAGTTTCGCAAGAAGAACAAGGAGAAACAGCACAACATGGCGGACAGACTCAACGAAGGAGCACACCTAGAGGTTGAACAGGCTCAGCCTGTGCGACCCTACATCCCTATGTCCCAGCTCCTACAACCACCAACCACCATCATCCACAACAGCATAGCCATTCCAAATGTCGACGCCCCCTATGAAATCAAAACAAACCTGCTCAGCATGTTGGAGAGGCGCACATTTGGAGGCTTACCCTCAGAAGATCCAAATTCACACTTGCAGAATTTTCTGCGGGTGTATAGCACTGTAAACATAGCCGGAATGAACAAGGAGCAGCTATATATGAGGGTATTTCCATTCTCACTCAGAGACACAACATTTGAATGGCTCAACAACCATGAGGCAGGCCATTTCATAGATTGGGACAGCCTGGTCAGAGCATTCTTGAAGGAATATCACCCGTCGAGCAAAGCTGCAAGCTTGAGGCAGCAGCTCATCGGCTTTTCCCAATGCTGTGATGAATCCATTCGTGATGCTTGGGAGCACTTCAAGGGAATGCTGAGGAGATGCCCAAACCACAGAATTGATGAGGCCGTGCAGCTTGAGCAATTTTATTGTGGCCTAAGTGATGAAGACCAGAACACTCTCGACAAAATGGCGAATGGTTCATTTCTGGACAAGGACTACAATGATGGAGTTGCCATTCTTGAAGCCCTGTCCAAAAGGAAAACCCAGATCAGAGGAGTCAAGGCATCCAGAATAATTGGAGTAGATAGAGTAACCAAGCTAGAGGCAGAGATTGAAGCCCTTAGAAAACAATTAGGGACAGCTCAAGTCAAAGCAGCCACATCCACAGCCTCAGACTGTGAAGGATGTGGAGGACCTCACAGCACGTCCAATTGCCCACTTTTTACCGAGTGTGATTCTGAGCAAACAAATTTCATCCAGCAGAAGCAAGGGCCATATGGGAACACTTATAATCCATCTTGGAGAAATCATCCAAATTTTTCTTGGAGGGGATCAAATGAAGAAAGAATCCCACAACAGCCCCAACGACAGCATCAAGGCGTACAACCTCAGTCCAAAGGCAGAACCAAGGAGGACAGCAAGGCAACAACACCGACATCATGAGCATGCTTCAGTCCATCTTGGACAACCAAAACAAGATGACCGAGGAGATTAATCAAGTCAAATCCCACAGCAGAATCCTCGGAAATCAGATTGCGCAACAAGCCTCGATGTCTACTAATCAACAAGGAACCCTTCCAGGGAAACCAGTGGAGAACTCGAGGATTGAACAATGCAATGTTGTGACACTTCGTAGTGAAGAGGAGTTAAAGGCTACAGCACCAAGATAGCCTGATGTTATGGAACAGACAGCATCAACATCCAGCTTGGAACAGACGGTGCAGACACAGGCTGAGTCCGTCGCTGAGCCTGTAGGCACCGAGAAGGCAGAGAAACACCCCCAGATTGTCAAACCATATCAACCTCCTCTCCCATATCCAGAAGTATACTACAAGGCCAAATTGGAAAGGCAATTCACTATGACAGCCTAGGGGAGTGTAAGTTTCCTAAGAGCTATATGACACTCATAATAGGCTCAAGAAGCAGCGGAATCAAGGAAACAAAACAAGAACCGCATGTGAAGCTACTAAACCGAATAACAATTTTTACTTACCTTTCCTCCTTGAGGTCTTTCACTCAATAGCTGGAAGGAATCAGTAAGAGCAGGATGAAACGTCCTCCTCCTCTAAGGTATCCACACGAACCTTGATCTTCCCGGAAC
>JAKUCV010003709.1:72272-84743 GCA_028386065.3 Turnera subulata
GGATACCTTGACGATCTCAGGTCGAAGGACAACACATCTATAAGAAACACTAATGACATACATATAACGTTCCATGTAGTGTTCTTATGTGGGTCGGTCCGGTCCACAAGTTCTCTAACTTGTACCCGTATGTAGAATTCATATCACATATAAATTCACAACATACGCTAGTCTTAATTTACTATTACAACCCGTCCATAATAATAACCGACTAGGGACATTTAAGAATATATCAAATATATAAACTAGGGTTATAAATATGTGCAAGTAATTATCTCATAATCATATTTATTGGAATAACCTCAATGTATATACATGACTACAATCATCCATAGATTGGCTTTTGGGCATATAACTAACAGGGAGCACTCTAATTCAACATCCGCCATCCAAGAAATGCCCAGACCTAGGAAGCTTTACAATACCATGTCATGTAGGGAGCAAGAAGATTGAAAGGGCACTATGCGACTTAGGAGCAAGTGTCAGCCTGCTGCCACTTTCCATCACTCAAGGTATGGACCTTGGGAACATCAAGACCACAAGGATGAAAATCCAGCTTGCTTACCGCTCACTTGTGCATCCTGTGGGAGTATTAGAAGATGTTCCTGTGAGGGTTGGTGACTTTTTTGTTCCCGTTGATTTTGTGATCACGGATATGGCGTTGGATGCCCACACACCCATCATTTTAGGGCGGACGTTTCTTGCCATAACCAGAGCATTGATTGATTTTGAGGAAAGAAGAGTGACACTAAGAGTTGGAGAAAAAACGATGAACTTCAATATGCCCAAGGCCCCTAAGCCAGAATTGGACTTCGACACCTGCTGCAAGTTTGACACTATTGACAACGGCATCAACTTAAGGCAACAGACTCAGCCTGTCCAGCAGCATATCCAACAGCCTGTCCAACAGCATATCCAACAGCCTGTCCAGCAGCGTATCCAACAGCCTGTCCAGCAGCCTGCTCGACAGCAATGGGCTACCCCTCAAACTGGAGCTGATGGCCTTGCACAAATTCTTCCCAGAAGATTGAGCGGGGTGCATTTGGATGTGAACGGTAGTACCATGGTTTACAAGGAGAAGCCCCCAAAAAAGAACAATGAGCAAAACACCAAACGTGTCTTCAAGAAGGGAGGCCAAGTCCTTCTTCGGGAAAAGAGGCGATCCAAGTGGACAGGTCCATTCACCATTCTTCGCTCTTTCCCTCATGGGGAAATGGAGATTGGAGGTGACGGAATCAGTCCGTTCATGGTCTATCGTAAGAAGGTAAAAATCTATCACCCTACCATGGACGTTCTCGGGGGAATTCATTCTCTCCAGAACCCTCCAACCACCCGAACATGGAGGGTGTCCAGCTACAAGACATGAAAGAAGCGCTTCTTGGGAGGCAACCCAAGCGAGGTAATTTTTGATTTCCCTTACCTTTCATTAATTTTCATTTTGTTATTTTGTTTTGTTTTTGTTTTGTGTGTCTCTTTTGTTTTAAACAATCAGTTGCTGCAACTCGATGGAGGAAGGAGTCGCCAAGTCAGAGACTCATCAGGGAAGTCCTTCTATACCCTTTTCGATTTTAAGTCTTAATCATTTCATTGCAAAAAGGACTTTAATGCTTGCACAGCCTCAACACAGGCTGAGCCTGTGACGAACTTTCAGCTCCTCTAGTCTAGTTTTAGGATGCTCAACCCCACCACAGAGGATAGAACTTTCAGTTTGGGGTAAAACGGTCAAAATAACCAAATTAGGCAAATCGAGTTTAATTGAGGGATGAAATATGATCAAAATGAAACACCGGTATGAATTGTGATAATAAAGTGCAACAAAGGTACCAAAAAAGGCATTAGTCCCTTTCCTTGGTCAAAACGCAAGCCAAGATAGAGTTTTATGTACTGGACTTTCCAAAACTACGTAGTATCAGTCCAAGTTGCGTCAAACTCCATGTTTCACACCAAACCACAATTAAATTACACAAAAAATCCCAATTTAGGATTAACCCAATATAAAAATAATATTTCTAAGGAAATAAAATAATTCCTTGATCATGAATTCCCGGAAAATTCCATGCAGGCAAATTGGAAAATAAATTCCGAAAATTTTGTAGAAATTAATTATTGGAAAAATTGAGGCGTTACCCGCAGCCTTAAACTCTGTGCCTATGACAGGCAGTAGCAGGGTTGTTCAAGATCCTTTGTGAAGATCATAGCCATAGCTATTAGTGATGGAGGGAGGATTGAAGTTGTGGTATCTTGTTGGCTAGTAGGGGAATCCAGAATAACAAGAACTGATTAGAGGCAAAGCTTGCAATTTTCAAGAAAAATTTCCATTCTAGGTTTGATCATTCTTTTGTTAGAGGTGTTGGCTTGGATTGGAAAAAAATTTTTGTTGGTGGTTGGAGTGTTTGCATTGCCAAGTGTGTTGTTTGATTTTGTTGGTTGGAATTGATTTCCTTGCAATACGTTTATTTCAATTTCCTTGCCATATTTGCTTAAAAGGGATTGTTGAAAATTGAGATAATTAGATTATCATAGGATTTTCTGTTGTAGGTTGAAGAATTTGTTGAGTAGGTATTTCCTTTACCATAATTTACTTGAAGGGGGTTACTTTGATGTTGTGGGTTGCATAGTTCTCTTGGTGGGAGTTGTGTGTTTTCCTTGTGTTCTTGTTGAGTAGGGAATTGGCATTATAACCTTGGTGATTTGGTAAAGATGGTTGTAGAAACTAGTGGAGAAGAAGGCAACCTTGGTGGACTTCTAGACAAGCTTGAAGACCGTATCTCTAACTATGAAGCTAGCAATGACGGCATGACTGGTGAGATACAAGCACCCAGGTCGTAGTTCACAGAGCTCAGTGATGATTTCAGTAGAGCACTGGCGGAGATAGTTGACGAGCTTATAGAATTGAAGTCAATGCGTGATGATTTGAAGCTATGCAAGAGGCAACTTGGTATGATGGAAGGAGGTGTGGCACTTCAACAACAACAGGTGCTGCCCAAGAACGATATTCCAAAGTCGAAGGAGTACGATGGGACGAAGACATCAAAGGCAGTGAATGTCTTCCTATTTAGCTGTGAAGAGTATTTTGATGGCTTGAACATTACGGATGACCAGCAGAAGGTGAAGATCGTGGGGAGATACTTTACTGATTCTGCAGTCTTATGGTGGCGACGAATACGCACTAGTGGTGAAGGGTGCAAGGATTGGACCTGAGATCAGTTCAGGCAGAAACTGGAGGACTAATTCTATTCGAAGTATATTGAGAGGGAAACACGAGACAGATTGCGAGCATTAAAGCACGATGGTAGTGTCAAAAGGCACATCATGGAGTTTTAGGAGTTGGCTTTTGAAGTCCCTCTAATGACTGAAGAAGAGGGATATGGTGCATTCCTAGGTGGACTTCAAAGGTGGGCAAGAACTAAAGTCGATAATCGACGTGCAAGGACACTGAAAGATGCAATCCAAATCGCTGAATCATTAACGGAGTATGGCAAGGAGTCCAAGCCCAGTTCTTCAGAGTACAAGAGTGGGAGTAAGGATGAAGCCATGACTTTTGCATCGAAGAAAGGAGATAAAAAGTCCAAGTCGGGCAAGTCTAACGGTGGAAAAACTAGGGAGATAGAATGCTACTTGTGCAAGGGAGATCACAAAGTCTATGACTGCTCACAGAAAGAAGATTAGTTCAATCTTGAAGGAGTCGACGGGAGATTCCTCCGAGGAAGAAAATGTAGAAGAGGAGCAAGTCAGGATGGGGTCATTAAGGATCTTGAATGTCGTGCAAGTTGATAGACCAGTGCCAAAGGAATGACGCATGTTTATTACAGTGCGGATTGTGGTGCATGAGATTGATGTTTTGATTGATACTGGTGTTACCCACAACTTTCTTTCAGGTGATGAAGCAAAGAGGTTGTGCATCGCAATTACCAAAGAGTTGAGCACAATGAAGGCAGTCAATACAGTTGCACAACCTATCCTTGGTGTGGTACGAGGTATAGAGATTAACTTGGGAGATTGGCGAGGTAAGATCGAGTTGACTGTGGTTCCAATTGACGACTCTCCCATAATTTTAATGATGGAGTTTTTCGAGAAGACAAATGCATATATTCTCGTGGGTGCTGGCCAGATTCACATGCCAAAAGGCACGAGTACTTGTGTGGTGTAAACTAGATGAGAGGGCAGGAAGTCGATGAAGAAACTTTCTGCAATCCAGTTGGTGCAAGATCACATAGAGGGACATGAGGTGAGTAGGCAAGCAATTGGTGGGTCTGCGATTGATTTGCAGGCAATGGAAGCAACAGTGGCACCATGCGTTGTGGCACAGTTGACGGGGGTGGCAAGAGCCACAAAATCGTTGAAGAATGATTTCTTGGAAGAGATCAAGCTTGGAGGTGCTTCACCAAAGGCGGGTCTAGAAAATGAAGACAAGAAGACAGATTCTTCACAAGGACAGTATTATGGCTATGGCGGTGGAGACCGTGTAGAAGCACAAGGTTGCAGGAAGAGTGACCAAGGTGCATGTTCGTATGTAGTAGAATGGCAACCAAAGGTGGCCAAGTCAGAGGAAGCTTGGAGGTCTGAGAGATGGCAGAGTACTTCAAAAGAGATGGTGGCGCACAAGAAGGTTATTGATTGGCATGGACAGGGTGCTCAAGAACTCAATCCTTTGCAATGGAAATAGTATCCAAAGGTAAGGCGGGAGTGCGAGCATCAAACGAACCAATTCAGTTAGCAAATTGCAGTGCATCATTGGATTGCAACGACGTTGCAAGAATAGTTGGTGGAGAATGTCATGGGATGAGAGCCCAAGACACACGTGAAGCCCGCAAAGTCCGATTCGTGGTGATTGGGTTTATCTTATTTAAATTTGAAATAGCCATTCAAAGTTAGATAGGATAAGTGTTTATTTGAATTCAAGTTAGTTTGAATATTGATTATGGTTTGAATTAGTTTGAATCCAAATAGGGTGATAAGATATACTTGGTTGGATGGCATGAGGAGAGTTGTATGGGAGTTATTATACTTGCTCATACAAATTGATTTAAATCCGGCAAAACACACCCAACGAGTTCTTTGGACGTTTACTTAGATCCTCGAGTCATAATGTGGAAACTGCAGTGACACATTCTCAACGCCGCAACTTCGTTACACTTGTAAATAGACAATACACAAAGTACCATTTGTAAATAGACAATACACAAAGTACTATTTCCCAGCAAAGATGCACGCTGCCAACAACTATTAAGTTGGACCGACTCGGTGAGGCTTCATTAGTCTTACTTTGCATGGATTAGGAATAGGGCAAACTTTTCGTGCCACACTATTACTAATGATGCTATTTTTTTTTTAAGATCAATTTCTCGCGGTGATTTGGTGAAGAACAGATTTTAACAATCATTTAGTGCCCTTAACAAGCAATGGGCGGACAACAATAAACTAAGCACCAATCAAGAACGAAATACAAACAGGGAAAGAAAGATATTAGAAAAATAATAAAAGAATGCACCGCTCGGCAGATATAGATAAGAAAGAAAACAGTTACAATCTGTTCAAGCACCCACCTACACCTACAGCAGGAAAATGGCTGCCCCGAGGGGACACTGTCTCAAACTACAAAAGATTAGTCTATGGTGGTTACACATGAATGTCCTAAAGTTGACAGTACTAATCGGGCCCAAAAGGAGAAAAACGAAAAGCCTAAATAGAAAAGAAGAATAAAAGATGATAAACATAATATGAGAAGGCACCAACCATCGTCTTATGCACTGGCCAGGGGAAACCTAAATAAGCACCTCATGCAGCTGCCTGGATCGGCCCATTGGATCTATAACCACGGCCCCTTCCACGATTTCCCCTTCCACGACCGCGACCTACAAAATAATGCAATCAGATTAACATCCAACAATTAGAAGTTTGCAGGTTTTAAAGCAAAACTGCAGAGGTTATCCCGCGGAACAAACAGGAAAAATTTTAGAGACAACAGTAGCAAAAAAAAAAACCCTTCTATTCCTCAAACAGTAAAACCCTGTGGCTCTAAATCAATTACAAGAGCTTCCAAAATTGAGTCTTAAGGCATGCAATAGAAGACGCCTGCGACTAATCAAAATGGGGGCCAGCAGTCAAAATAGTGTCATATCAATACTATGTTGCTCATACAACCTCCAACACAAGACGCCCAGCAGAATCAAATACCTATTGTTCAATGCAAAGCCAGGGCGCCTAATTCCAATAATGATTATCCTTAAGACTATTTTGTCCGATAGAAATTTGAGTGATTGGTAAAGAACCAGCTTGAGAATGAAATATGAGCAACATGACATAGATACGTCCATGACACTCCTAAAGAAACATAAACCAAGAAACATTCATAATCAACAGCAAAAGAAGATAAACAAGTACCACGGCCTTGAGGAGGTGCATCATAATTATAGCCTCCATCTTGCTGAGAATCAGCATGAGGCCCATTGTATCCTCCCCTCCCACGGCCACGGAAAACACGTCCTCTCCCACGACCCCGACCCCTACCATAGCCCCTGTTACGGTCCCAGCCTCCGTCCTCATACTCGGCAGACACATATCCATTCCCTGGAAGAGAAAAGAAAGGCACAGGTCACGTCCAGCACTTCAGATGCCAGGCTATCAAAAAATTAATGAATTATCTCTTATTTGAAGTGCCCCAAATGGTGTGTTAATCTCAAAAAACAGCTCCACCAGCTTTAATATAATGCTTATTTTACCTATACGACCTAGCCAATCCAAAACAAATGGTCATTCAATGATGCTTTAAAAAAATTAAGAAGTCGGGCAACACGCAAAACAAGTTACTGAAGTCCTAATGCAAAAGCATTCGTTAATTTCTAAGAAAAAAACCCTTGTAATTACAGATATCAAAGGCAGAGTGAGGGTTATTTCCATCTTGACATACCTCTACCCTTTGACCTTCCTCTAACACCTCGGCCCCTACCTCGAGCATTAGGTGAGCCCTCTGCAGCAAAAATTATAGCTTAAAAATTGTGACACTCGATATTCCAGAACATCTTTACTGATGATTAAAATGCATTACCTCCTTCATAGTCAAATTCAGTGGATGCCTTCACCTGGTCAGCAGGCAAGGGAGGCTGGTAACTGAAGGAATAATGAATGATCAGTGTTTAAGAGACTCCAGGGTGGTACAGAAAAGTAATAAATACTGAAAAGTGAAATAGCAGCCCAACACTGTATTTTTCTTCTTCCATCTTGTTCTGGCTAATGTATCATCTTGGCAAGGAAAGAGTGTTGGAATCCAATTTAGTGAAAAATCTTACTATAAGCCTCATAATAGCATGTATGCCAGCAGCAGGCTAAACCCACCATCCCAAAAGTGAGAGCAAAATCAAAAATTTAGGAAAATTAAGCGTACCAACAGCCTTGAAAATAGTATTAGAAGGCAGAATACTGGTTTTTTTTTGGGCCCAGAACCCAGTACCAGCCTTTTTTTGACTTATACTACGAAAACTGTACGGCTAAATTCTTCATCGTTACACAAGAACCATAAGAAAGTGTCGCAGGGAAACAAGTACAACATGTCCAAGCAAGTGTGGGTGGGAGTGAAGTGTCAAGCTAGTGCTTCACTGTGGAAGCAGAATCACAAGCTTAAAGCCACAATTCACCAACTACAACATCCGCTGGGAATCTCACTTAAATTACACCCAAGCCTGTCTACTGGATCATAATCCTTTAAAACATTTAACTCTTTGAGTTCTAATCACATTCAACTCGGCCGTCAAGATGGTTAAGATGAAGAGCAGGTGAGGGAAGAAACAGGTGGACCAGTACAAGCACTTGATAAAAGCCAACTCACCCAACAGAAGATGTATTCAGTTCCTTTTTGGAAAGGGTTATTGTAATCATTGACACATGCCTCGTGGTTTCCAAACTGCAACAATATAAACGAAGATAGCCACCCATAATAAGAATTTACTCTGAAGCCACATGCCTCACAAGAGCAAAGAAAAAAAAAACACAGGGAGGGAATTCCCTCATTTCTTACCGGAGCAGGCCTTCCTCAAGGGGTTCCCAAGTATCAGTAATGTCCGTGGAACCAATTGTAGTGATCTGGTGGAGCCCGACGATTCTTCTCTGCAGTATACAAAACACACATCCATCAAGCATCATCCAGAGATAAACCTCCCCTAATTGGGGGACCACAGTAACCGGATATACCAAGTATTTAGAAGAGTAGAGTAGAGTAGGGGAGGGAAAACCTTTATTAGCTCCACAATAGTCACAGTCTTATTGATGGCTCTTCCCATTGCCTTGAATACAATCTCGTTCGAGCCTTTCTCCTAGGCAGGCGGAGAAAAAAAAAAAGAAAAAATTTAGAGAAAAAAATTCAATCAAGAAAATCAAAGGAAAACGACAACGTATAGATCGAGTGGAGGAGGGTAGGAAGTTACTTGGAGCAAGCTCATGGCATAAGAGATATAGCTGCGCATCCTTCCCTGACTGGTAATTCGAATCTCGTTCTCGTCAATTGGTGTCTCCGCTCTCGGCTTCTCCACTTTCTGGTACCGATCCATTTTCTTTGCTTTTGCTTTTTCTTCCGATTATTCACCACCACCGCAAAACAAAACAGGAAAAAGTCAGCTAAAACAGAAGAAGAGGAAAGGAGTGTATGTTTGGTGTGTGTGATTTTTGTGAGTGAAGTGGATCTGAGAGAGAGTGAAGAGAAGAGAACAGATACCTGGTTGTGGGGTGAGAGATTTGGGAGATAAGTTTGCTCTCGGCCAAGAAAGAGCCCTCTTCTACGGCTTCGTTTCTACTTTTACGCCCTAAAACCGCTGCCTCTGGCCTATACTCCTTTATATACCCCCGCTAACCCTCTCCGAAAACTGCCCTAACCAACTCCCCCACCCCACCACGCTCCTTATCCGGTCCCGACCCGGTTTGCCCCTCCCGGTTCGCGTCTCCTTTTTTTTGCCCGCATTCTTTTATGGACTGCCACGTTTCTCTAATTTAGTTTTTCTTTTTTTTTTGTCCATTTATCTATCCATTATGTCACGCTTTTTGCTTTTACTTTGGATATTTTTTTTTAATTTGTTGTTTTCTGTTATTTGGATTTCACTCAAAAAAGATATTTGAGAAGGTTTGATTCTGTCAAAACGGTTCGTGAAGTTGAGCATGATTCTGTTTTTAAAATCCCCCCAGTTACTCATTTTTAGGAGAGGCAGGTCAACCCAAATCCTTCTCAGTAAAAAAACAAAAATAACTGCTTACCCTAATTAATGAATTTAAGATGAATTGGTTTACTAATATCCCCTTTTTTGGCTGCACAGGGTTTATAAATCCTTCCTTACCATGTTAAAAAACTGAACATACTAATAGAGTTTAATTTGGGTGTTTGAGTCAAACACATCACAGGTTATAGTGTATGACTTAAAGGACCCTAAAAAAAAGATATTACTCCAAGCGTGGTATTTATTTCCATCAACCTGCGTTCTCAATGGCAGGATTAATTTTTTTCTTGTTCCTGACTGAGAATAGGTTTAATTTTATTTTGATTAGACTATTATCATCGTGATTCGGTGATGCCTTTATTTTCAGGATTTAAAATTAATTTTCTTCATTTTAGCTTATACAAGTGTATAAAACGGATTTTTTACTGGGGTATGGATGTAAATTCCTCTTGGCATGATTGGAGATTCTTTGGTTTGATCTTGATATCCGGAGGACCTGATTTCTGAGACTAGAGGGTCTGATCTCTATGCCTGGAGCACCTGCAAGACTAACAAGAAGGACCCCGGGATCAAAGGGGATTGTGACCCCGGGAGGACCTCCGATGCCTAAGTTAGCAAAGGGAATTTTTCTCTATTAATTTGAGAGAGTATAGAGAGAGAGAGTTTTGAGAGTGGAGAATTGTATTCTCTAGAGAGAATTTTCTTGTGGAGAGTAGAGTTTTCTCCAGGAAGGATTTGGTGTCTTGAAACTCTAATCTTGCCCCCTTTTTATAGGGGTTTTTTGTGGTGGAGCATTTACTCAATAGCTCCATGTAACGCTTATAAGTTTTATCATATTTTCCAGATGACAAAATAGCTAGCTGGACTGGTCCTGGGCCTTTTGTATTGGATCTGGTCCTAGACTCCTATATTAGGCCCAGGCCTGGTCCTGAAGTTTATCTCAATTGGGCCTTTAGGCCTTGATTGGATTATTCCATTCCTCATCACAAGCCCCCAACTCTAAGGGAAGTTGTGTAGCAATTTTCCTTAGAGTTTACTATTTCCAAGGTGTGCTCTCTTTTGTTGCCTTTAGGTCTTAGCTTGCCTTGTTTGGCTGATCATGAGCTCCAACATATTGTGTTTTGAGCTGTGCTTATTGAATTTTCAGCTATAAGCTCACTGTAAGACCAATGTGTAATTGGCTCGAACTCCAATTTGCTAAAGGTGAGAGCTCATAAAGCCCCTTGTGTAAGTGACCCTCTTATAAGATGGAGGTGGACTTTTTTAGAGCTCATATGGTGCGCTTTTCAGCTTCTGCACTTTTCCTTTGGGACCTGAGAGGTCTCTCTTAAATTTGTATAAGCCTCCATTAATTACTTATAATGGGACTTTTTGCTTTGTTGTTGTCTCGTGGAGGCCTTCTTTTTTGGACCTGTAATGTATATCCTTTGGTACCTCTAACATGAAGAGGTCCTTTAAATGAAGGCACCTTCAACATATGGAGGGGACCTAATATATAGAGGACCTCTGAAAATGGGTGCCTCCTTCATGGTGCAAAGAGGACCTCAGAATGCGGTACCTTCTTTGTATGTTTCTTGATATGTGACCTTATTTTTTGGACTAGTTAGTATTGGTCGTCTTTCTCTCTCTTTTTTCCACTTCTCTGAGTATGCGATTTACTCGGGCTAGATATTGCCTTTAGTCGTCTTTCATTGAATGCGTGACTTACTTGGGCTATCATACCTTAGTCGTCTTTTAAGACGCGATCTTTTCTTTAGATCGTCTTTTACTATGCGATCTTTTTAGATCGTCTTTTTTCTGTGCAATCTCTTAGATCGTCATTTTTCTGTACGATCTCTTAGATCATCTTTTTTCTGTGCGGTCTCTTAGATCGTCTTTTTTTTTGTGCGATCTCGTAGATCGTCCTTTTCTTGTGACTGAAAACAGCTGTATGGGCTTTCATCGTCTTACTTTGCGACCAATATAGGCTGCATGGCCTGTAGTCGTCTTTTTTTGAATGTGGGATGTTCCCATTAATTCAAGGTCCTTTGGTTTGTTGCTTGGGACCTTAGGGCCTCTGGTAAGGACCTTTAGGTCTTTAAGGACCTTATTCTATGGCCTTTTGAGGCTTTTGATTCTTAAAGGTTGTCTGAATGAGACTTTTCTAACCTTCGATTCTCAAGGTCTTCAAGGATCTTTGTCTAGAGTTGCCCCTTTTAGTTGGGATCTTCGCTCTTGGGGTCTTTTAAGACCTTAGAGATCTCCGTTTTTTAGGGTTTATTTGAACACCACCTTTCGGGACCTTTAATTTTCAAGGCCTTTAGACTTCCAAGACCTGGTTCAAGGTCTTTGTAGATTTCGAGACCTCTGATTTTTAAGGTCAGGGATCTTAATTTTTGAGGTCGCTGAGGACTGTGGCTTAGAACCTTTTTTGGGACCTGAGGTCTTTGTGGATCTCGAGACCTCTGATTTCTAAGGTTGGGGATTTTAAATTTTGAGGTCCTTGAGGACTTTGGCCTATGAGCTTTGAGACCTTTGATTTTCAAGGTCTTCAGAGATTTCAAGACCTTTGATTTTCAAAGTCTTTGGGACCTCGGGACCTTTGATTTTCAAGGTCTTCTAGGATCTCAATTTTAGAACCTTTGATTTTTAAAGTCTTTAGAGATTTTGAGATCTCTCTTCTTCAAAGTTTTTTGGGGATCTCAGGACCTTTGATTTTCAAGGTCAAGAATCCTTATTTCAGAGGTCTCTAGGGACTGGGGACTGTTGGAACTAATGCCTCCTTGCTTCTTATAGGTTTTGATATTGACAAACTATTCAGAAAGCAAAAAGAAATGAATTGAAATGAAGGCAAGCCAATCCTCAAGCAAAAGAAACCAGGATCAAAGGTGAATGAGAGCACAAGATTGAAGTGCCAAGAAAGAAGAGTTAGATTCATAAATTGTACAAGGTATAACACTCAACTCTTCTAGGACATTGGCTCAAAATAAGATAAAATTTGCTCATGCATCACATAAACATATTTCAAACACCAAACTGTTTTTCTGTGTCAATAACATCGATGCTATGTTTTAAAACATCGATGTTCTGCCTTCCAACAAATTTCCAAAACAGGCAGTAGGCAAATAACATCGATGTTGGCATCCTAAACATCGATGTTCTAGTGACCGTTGCTTTTAAAATTAGTCATAACATCGATGTTCCCATTTGTAACATCGATGTTCCATATTGGTCAGTTTCAATTTGTTTTTGCCGAGCCAAAATAACATCGATGTTGCCTTCTAAACATCGA
>JAKUCV010003710.1:0-13253 GCA_028386065.3 Turnera subulata
TAGGGAAACTTACAGTGGTAGCGGAGCCTCTTGTGAAGCTCTAAACCGAATTGTTGTGCATATGTGATATGTTCATCTTAATGTATGTGATATGTTAAGTTCAATTTGGTGTATGTGATATGCTGAATTCATTTTGTATGTGTTATGCTGAATTCGTTTGTATATGTGATATATGTTGAAGTTATTTTTGTCAAAAAGTTTTTTGATATCAGGCACTTGATTGGTATGTGATATCAATCAAAGTGTGTTTTGGTAGAAAGTCGAATGAGTTTGACAAGGGTGCTTGAAAGGTATATGATACCTACAACAACAATGTTCTGGAATCTAGTGACTTCAACAGCAAATTCGGGGCAAAAGTAGGCCGAATTGGTGTCTGGCCTGAACAGTAAAGTTGTAGAAATACTTCTTAGCTTTCCAGGGACACCAAGATTGCACCAAACCGAGCTCTACAGCTCTGGATATAGCCGAAATACTGAGTGCTGCCAAGTAGTTGGGAGAATCAGATTCTCAAAACATCGATGTTCAAGTTAGACATCGATGTTCACATGTATTTTTGGTTTCCAAATTTACAAAACATAAATGTATGAATTTTTGATTATATGCATATGATGTATGAACATATGTTGATGTAAATATTAAGTTCTTAGTTGCCTTCCATGATAAGCACTCATCAAGCTTAAGATCAATAATAGGTAGTTTTTGCCAAAGCAAGGTGCCATTGTTTATCCTAAGAAGGTGCGAGTGGATAATTATAATATCTCGATTGCTTATCGTGGGTATGGACTTAACTAGGTTATCTTAATAGGATTAAGGACCTAGAGGCAAGAGTTGAGCAATGTCTATAAGATAGACTTGGACAAGGTGTTGTTCACTCAACTATCCAAGAGTTACATAGAGATGTAATTGACAAGATTTGTCTACCTAAATAGCTTTGATGTAGGTTTATCAGCCAAAGATGACTTATGTTGTAGTGAAATATGGATCTTGGCCTACTTGTTATCATTTTATTGATTCATAGTAGGAGCATCATTTAATTAAATTCCTTGTTAAATGTTTTATGTATGCATGACTCTTATTTGTGTGAGTTGATCTTTGTTGTAGAATTATCATGGCACAAAACACAGGTACATTGTCATTGCGATCAGTCCTTGAGAAGGAGAAACTTAATGGAAACAATTTCCTAAAGTGGTATCGCAATCTGAGGATTATCCTCAGGCAAGAAAAGAAACTGTATGTCCTCGAAGGGCCTGTTCCGAATGAACCGGCGCCTAGTGCACCAAGGGCAGAAAGAGATGCTTACAAGAAGCATCTTGATGATGCAGTGGATGTTGCATGCTTCATGCTTATGGCCATGGAATCTGAAATTCAGAAACAACATGAGCTAATGGGGGCGTTCGATATGATCGAACACCTTAAGATGCTCTTTGAGGAGCAGGCTAGGCATGAGAGGTATGAGACCTCTAAAGCATTATTCCAATGCAGAATGGCTGAAGCATCACCCGTTAGACCTCATGTGCTGAAAATGATCGGTTACATTGAAAGCCTTGAGAGTCTAGGGTTTCCTTTGCAAAAGGAATTGGCTGTAGACCTTGTCTTGCAATCGTTGCCGGACAGCTACAACCAATTTGTCATGAACTTCAACATGAACCATCTTGACAAGTCCTTGTCCGAGTTGCTCAATATGTTGGGAACAGCTGAGCAACAAATGAGGACAAACAAAACCAACATATTGATGATTGGTAAGGGCAAAGGAAAGGGTAAGGCAAGGTTCGACAAGAAGAAGAAGGGTGCCAAAAGGTTTGGTGCTTGTGCTTCTCCTTGTGATCATGTGCTTAAACCCAAGGGTGGAGTTGCAAAGGATGGACATTGTTTCCATTGCAACAAACCGGGCCATTGGAAGCGCAACTGCCCAGTTTACCTTGAAGAGGTAAAGAGGAACAAGAAGGGAAGTGAGACTTCTACTTCAGGTATTTTCGTTATAGAAGCTAATATTTCTACTTCTGCATCATGGGTATTAGATACCGGATGTGGTTCTCACATTTGTGTAAATGTGCAGGAACTAAGAAAGAGTAGAAGATTGGCGAAGGGTGAAGTAGACCTACGTGTCGGGAATGGAGCAAGGGTTGCTGCATTAGCCGTAGGGACTTATTTTCTATCTTTACCTAGTGGCTTGGTTTTAGAACTTGATGATTGTTATTTTGTACCTTCCATTAGCAGAAATTTGATTTCTGTATCTTGTTTGGACAAGAAAGGATTTTCATTTGTAATAAAGAACAAATGTTGTTCAATTTATTTCAATGATGTATATTATGGTGGTGCAAATTTAAGCAATGGATTGTATGTTCTAAACCTTGAAATGCCGATCTATAACGTTAGTACGAAGAAGGTTAGAATAAATGATTCTAACGAAACCTACCTTTGGCATTGTCGTTTAGGCCATATAAACGAAACTCGCATTGCGCAACTCCATAAAGATGGATTGCTAGACTCATTTGATTTTGAATCATATGAGACATGTGAGTCATGTTTGTTAGGCAAAATGACTAAGGCTCCCTTTAAGGGTAAAGGCGAAAGAGCCTCGGACTTATTAGGTCTCATACATACTGATGTATGCGGACCAATGTCTACACAAGCTAGAGGTGGTTTTCAATACTTCATTACGTTTACTGATGACTTCAGTAGATACGGCTATGTGTATCTAATGAGACACAAGTCGGAATCCTTTGAAAAGTTCAAAGAATTTAAGAATGAAGTACAGAATCAACTCGGGAAAAGTATTAAGATGCTTCGATCAGATCGAGGCGGTGAATACTTAGACCGAGGTTTTCTTGACTATCTAAGGGATTGTGGTATAGTATCACAACTCACTCCACCGGGTACGCCTCAATGGAATGGTGTATCCGAAAGGAGGAACAGAACCTTGTTAGACATGGTTCGTTCTATGATGAGTCAAGCTGACCTTCCTTCTTCCTTTTGGGGACATGCATTATTGAGTGCTGCATTTATACTTAACCGTGTTCCATCTAAATCCGTCGAAAAGACACCATATGAGATATGGACTGGGAAGCGTCCCAATTTGTCTTTTTTGAGGATTTGGGGTTGTGAGGCTTACGTAAGACGTGAAGCTTCGGATAAACTTGGCCCAAAATCCGAGAAGTGCCTATTTGTAGGTTACCCTAAGGAAACTAAAGGGTATAACTTCTATAATCCCACCGACCACAAAGTGTTTGTTGCTCGGAGTGCAATTTTTCTAGAAAGACAGTTTATTTCTAGAGGAATCAGTGGGAGGAAAATAGAACTCGAAGAAGTTCGAGATCTAGAGACTGAGATGGAACAAGAACAGGAACCACAAGGTGTTGTGGACGAGAATCCTGTTCCTGTAACACACGGACCGCGTCGGTCAGATAGGATTCGGCATGAGCCCGAGAGATATGGATTTCTCGTGACTCATACCGGTGATGTGATGCTCATAGATGAGGATGAGCCCACTACCTATCAGCAGGCCGTTACGGGTTCGGACTCCCAGAAGTGGCTAGAAGCCATGAATTCGGAAATGGAATCCATGTATCAGAACAAGGTATGGACCTTGGTTGAGCCACCCGAAGGGGTAAAACCCATAGGGTGCAAATGGGTCTTTAAGAGAAAGACCGACATGGATGGTAATGTGATTACCTATAAAGGGCGATTGGTTGCGAAAGGTTTCAAACAAGTTCATGGTATTGACTATGATGAAACCTTCTCACCGGTTGCTATGGTTAAATCCATCCGGATTCTGTTGGCTATAGCTGCATATCATGATTATGAGATATGGCAAATGGATGTCAAAACCGCTTTCCTTAACGGAAATCTCTTAGAGGATGTGTACATGACACAGCCTGAGGGTTTTGTCGATCCAAATAATGCCAATATGGTATGCAAGTTGCAAAGGTCCATTTATGGACTTAAGCAAGCTTCAAGGAGTTGGAATCTTCGTTTTAATGATGTAATCAAAGAGTTTGGTTTCATCAAAAATGAAGATGAACCATGTGTTTACAAGAAGGTTAGTGGGAGCACAGTAGTTTTCTTGTTGTTATATGTTGACGACATTCTGCTCATTGGGAATGATATTCCGACACTACAGTCTGTTAAGGCTTGGTTAGGAAAGAATTTCTCAATGAAGGACTTAGGAGAAGCTGCCTATGTGTTGGGCATAAAGATCTATAGGGATAGATCCAAAAGGCTTCTCGGGCTAAGTCAGAGTACGTATATTGACAAAGTGCTAAAGAGGTTTAGCATGGAGAATTCCAAGAAGGGATTCTTACCCATGTCACATGGCGTCTCTCTCTCAAAGAGTCAATGTCCTAGTACATCAAGTGAGAGAGAGCGGATGAGACAGATCCCTTATGCTTCGGCAATAGGATCTATTATGTACGCCATGTTATGTACTCGACCTGATGTCGCTTATGCTCTGAGTGTCACGAGCAGGTACCAATCTGATCCCGGTGAGAGTCACTGGATGGCGGTTAAGAATATCCTTAAGTACTTGAGAAGGACTAAGGATGCATTCCTGGTTTACGGAAGCGTTGATGAGCTCGTTGTAAAGGGTTACACCGATGCTAGCTTCCAAACCGATAGGGATGATTTCAGATCGCAATCAGGTTATGTGTTTTGTCTTGGAGGTGGTGCTGTATGCTGGAAGAGTTCTAAGCAAGAGACAGTTGCAGATTCTACAGCCGAGGCTGAGTACATTGCAGCCTCAAATGCGGCGAAAGAGGCTGTTTGGATTAAAAAGTTCGTAACTGAACTTGGGGTGGTTTCTAGTATTGAGAGTCCGATTGAGCTCTATTGTGACAACAATGGAACAATCGCACAAGCTCAAGAACCTAGATTCCACCAAAGATCCAAACATATTTTCCGACGCTATCATCTTATTCGAGAGACCATAGATAGAGGCGATGTCAGGCTGTGCAGAGTTCCTTCTGAGAACAATGTAGCAGATCCCTTGACGAAGCCACTGACGTAGCAGAAGCATGATGGTCATTGCACATCCATAGGTATTAGATACATGTATGATTGGCTTTAGTGCAAGTGGGAGATTGTTAGTTATATGCCCAAAAGTCAATCTATGGATGATTGTAGTCGTGTATATACATTGAGGTTATTCCAATAAATATGATTATGAGATAATTGTTTGCACATATTTATAACCCTAGTTTATACTTGATGTATTCTTAAATGTCCCTAGTCGGTTATTATTACGGATGGGTTGTAATAATAAATTAAGACTAGCGTATGTTGAGAATTTATATGTGATATGGATTCTACATACGGGTACAAGTTAGAGAACTTGTGGACCGGACCGACCCACATAAGAACCCTACATGGAAAGTTATATGTATGTCATTAGTGGTTCTTATAGATGTATTGTCCTCCGACCTGAGATCGTCAAGGTATCCAACATATGAGTCATGTACTTTGATATTATTCCTAGTCATCCGTAACTGGTTGGACATAAGGGTAGTCATTGGGTATATGATGAGTATGTAGTGGGTTTTGATTGATCAAGAGGGGATTCGTCCGACCCATATAACGAGTATATTATCAGATGGTTTCTTGATAGAGTTGAACTGTTAAATGCATGGCCATGCTCGGATTAGGTGATATGGTGATATCGCGGGTATCCGTTTTATACAGTTAACTCGGGGATCAAGAAACATAGATTAAACATATACGAGATTGACATATTCCATGTCTCGTGTTTGATCTTGGTAATGGGACGAAAGGACGATGACATGTTCTGAGGCATAGAGAATCAGTATCGATCTTGTCGTTCGGGTAACAATGATGTGTTGCTAGACGCCGCTCTTTGTTTATGATTGTAAAATGAGATTTTATAATTATTACCGGACGTTACAAGTGCCTATAGGGTCACACACAAAGAACTGTTGATTCGAGCAGTTGGTTGAACCGTGGTTGGACTATGGTTGGACCGGGTGTGGTTGGACCGTGGTTGGACCATGGTTGAACCAGGGTCGTTTTGGGACAATAATTATCAGAATTATTGACCAGAGATTAGTGGTGAGGAGTGTTTATGTCTGCTTATGGCTTAATGGTGGACATGATAATGAAGTGTCATTATCGTGGGCCATTAGTGTTGGCCATTTACTTATGCACTAATTGAGGGGTTAGAGTGGCTAAGTGATCTGATTATATTTGCTGCTCCCTCCCCTCTCTTTGCATGTTTTTGAC
This sequence comes from Turnera subulata, assembly GCA_028386065.3. Lineage (NCBI taxonomy): Eukaryota > Viridiplantae > Streptophyta > Magnoliopsida > Malpighiales > Passifloraceae > Turnera > Turnera subulata. The sequence goes on from JAKUCV010003710.1 coordinate 6,229, forward strand.
AGCACCAAAAACACCTCCTCTTCTTCTTCTTCTTCCTTGTGAAAGATAGAAGAAAACCACACACACAAAAGGCACCCGGTTTTCTTGTTGCTAGCACATCAGTCCGGGGAGCTCGAGGCTTGATTCGTGTGGCGATTCCAAGCCAATCATGGTTCGTGTGGATACCGTAGAGGAGCCAGGCCATTGTCTTGCTCTTGCTGATTCCATACACAAGTTAGGTGAAAGATCCTAACCTTTCAGGTATGTAAAAATTGTTATTCGGTTTATGCATGCTTCACTTGGTTCTTGGATAGTTTCCCTTGTTTCCGCTGCTTGTTGTGCTTGTTATGAATGTCATAATAGCTCTAGGGAAACTTACACGATTGACATCTATCTGTTAAGCCATTTGCTTAACCAATATCTAGTTTATCATAGACCACAGCGTATAACAAACTTCCGACTGCGCTCCGTTATGGAACTTGGCTTATTTATCACTCTCATCAGGAGTCTTAGGACACATGATTTCTCAAAGTATGACATTTATTGATATGAGTTTAGATAGGATTACTTTGATGCATATAGTATTATTCGAAAGCTTTATTAGTTACAATAATATCTTGAAACAATATCTTGAAATCTTAATTTCAAGTTTATATGCAATCTTTATCCATATCATCTATCTCGATTGAGATGACAACTAGGTTCTTTACCTTGTTGATTAAACACCATATCATTTCTAGCTATAAGTATGCCATATACATACTATATGTAAATTACAAACTTACTTGGTACATGCCTTGAGGATTAGAAGACCAAAATAGACTTCAAAGTCTACAAACCATATGTTTGTGGTCCTCTTCAATAAAACACAATTTGTTTCATTCAATCTTCATTGGGAAAGGCATTAGTACATCCGTTTGACGTAATCCAAACTTTAAGTTTGAAGTAATAGCTAGAAATATCCATACATAGGTAAAATTTACAAAAACCGAGATTGATTCTTATAATCTATCTCTTTTTGTAGTGTACCTTTTACCTATTAGTTGAGTCTAAAATTTCTCAACTATGCCACCAGCCTTAAGCTTGCTTTTGAGAACATATTTGTTCTCATTGGCATTGTGTCCTTTAATGAGATCAACCAGTTCTTAAGCTTTATTGACTCTCATTGACTCCATCTTTTCTTCAAGTGGCTTTATCTATTTTTCTTTAGAAGGATTTTGAGGCAGCCTCTTCAAGGCTCATCATGCAGGAATATCATAAAAGACCCACTATCTTTGATGTTAAATCATCAACGGTAGTCTTTTATGAGAATCACACTAAAATTGTGATTCAAGTATGTTGTTCCCATTTGGATCAACATGGCTCCCACTCGGATTAAAACGTTAATCTCGCTTCCACTAAGAACAAGATCTATCTCTTTTGATCCCACTTAGAACAACAAGATTACTTTTATTGGGACTCGATGATGGGGAAGTTTTATTGATGAGAAACTAATTCATCATCTACTAAAATCCTCCCACTCGAATGAAGTAATCCTTGCACTTCTTAATCTTCTTTCTCAAAAAAAAGATAGGTCTTAACCTACCTCAACCTTCTTAAGAAACTCATTCACTAAGAATGTGACATCTGTTGGTTTAAACTCAGTTACACTCCCACTATTTTGCTGGCTTATAAACATATAACCCTTATGGTTAGTGAGTATCTCATAAGACACTTGTCTTCCTTTGAAGGCACATCTTGCCAGAGAAAAATAATGTGTATAAGCAGCACAACTTCCAAGGTTACTAAAACACTTGGTGGGTAGCATTATTGTTTACAACACATGCAAAGTAGTTGTAACTGTCTATATAGGCATATTGTTAAGTATATAGGCAGCAACCAATTAAATATTACCCATGCAGCAATAATGTTTGCGCCCTCGTTTACTTAACCGCTACAGAACCATTTCATCATGTCACTCTATAACACATTTTGTCATAGATTGTTAGGAATAGTCAACCAATGCACTATATCCTTTCATCACATACCCAACTGATTGGATCGACAAAACGATCACAATTAACCTGAAGATCTTGTATCTTCATATCTAGTTAATTTTCTATTAAGCTCATACAGCTTTAGAAACAACTTAATGCCTCAAAAATAGAAAATTAAATAGATAATTGGGCATAATGAATAAAATGATGAATTACATGCTTTTGCCTAGTCCAAACGTGAATGGACCCGCAGATGTCCAGGTGGACAAATAACAATGAAGAGTTGGCTTCAATCACTTTACCAGATGGTCAATAATCAGCTAGATAACACTCTCAAGCAGACAATTCTACTTGTATAATGCTAGGAAGCAAAAATTATTTGCCAACCTTGGCATTCTCTGTTGGTCCGTATGACCAAATCTAGCATCATTTGGTAATAAGACTAGAGCCATATAAAATTGAACCAGAATCAATTTTATAATTTTTCATGAAAGTATGTATTTTTTATCAAAACCAAGACATGTCAGAGAATACATCTATCATGTAAGATTACAACTCATATGTTACACAAGACCAACTTGTATGATATGAGTATTTAAGCAACACCGTATTGTTGTCACTTACATGTCAAAGCGTTTAATCTCCATGTGAGACTTAACGTTGATCAAGTACTACATCTTCATACAATATAAAGTGTGGCTACTGAGTCTATAATTCACTAAGAATTATATTCAGTTACACACAAAATAAAACTGTCGCAAACGCAAAGTTGCTAACTCATGCAAAGTAAAGTACCAATTCGTACTATCCAATTTCATCATTGGAGAATGACCCATTTGGTCATCATTGCAACAATTTTGTTACAACAGTACTTTGCATTGTATGGTTTGTCGTACTGATCTGTCTTCAACTTTCATGACTACATTGATGATCATAAGAGCACTTTTACTCTACCAGCATATATTGGAATACTAAATTCCAGATTTCATAATTACCGTCATTAAGCATCAGCCTTTTGTTGAGCTAGACGACAATAACTTATGAAGCAGTAATTATATTAATAAAATACACAAGGATCACATATAAGGTATAATGTTCAACATACATACATGTATAATGCTAAGCTTCAATTGACTAAGTTAATAATCACATGCATAACCCGGAGTCGAAAGTTCACTATTTTCTCAGTCATCGTCCTAAAGTTGAATGCATAATGAAAATTAATTTAACCAATAACACAACTAAGTATTAATCATGCTCCAGACAACATATTTGTCAAGCACAATTATACAATCCCATGTGGATTATAAGTTGAACAACCCAACAATATTAAACTAATTAACATGAGATGCTAAACTAATTAGCAACTAATTCATAATGTTAAACCAATTAACATTAAAGCAGGTAATCGTGTGTTACTCATGCTTGAACAGTTGGATAAATATTTCTCGTGCCAAATTCACAAAGAAAATGGTCTAGAAATATTTGGATTGTATTTTATTGGTGAAGAAACATAAATACAAAATTTATGTATCTTTAACTGGATCTTTCAAGAAAAATATGGGAACCTTTCATAATTTTATTCTAAGCCGTACGCCATAAAATAAAATTTAATTAGACCATATGTCTTACATGGACAAATTTTACTAATGTCATGAGTTATAAAAATAAAATTTATTTGGACCGTGTGTCTAAAAATTTTATTTTTATATTGAGCATCTCTTCTAATAAAATAATAATAATATTAGACTCGTGTCTCGGCTATTTTATTTTATTTAGGCTATAACCCTATAAAATAAAACTTACTTAGACCGTATGTCTAAGATAGACAATTTAATTTTATTCAGGTCATAAACCTAAAATAAAATTAATTTTTAGACCATATGTCTAAAAGGAGTCTATAATTATTATATTTTCTTTGACCATATATCGATAGAAGAAATTTGATTTAGACCATATCTCTAAAAGGACCATCTCTTCCAAAAAAAAAATATTAGACTTTAGTCATTTTTACTAGGTTTCAAACCCAATAAAAATAATAATTTAGACCATATGTCTAAAATAAATCCATATTATTTTATTCAACCAGATGCTGATAGAAAGAAAATACTTTTAGACCGTCTGTCTAAAATAAGTTAATTTTATTTTTATAGGCCACATAAAAGAGAAATTAATTTAGACCGTATGCCAAGATTAATTTTAATTAAACCATATGTTTGATATAGGCCATACAAAATAAAATTAGTAAGACCTTATGTCTTAAATAAATAGTCCATAATAGGTCTTGTGCCCATTAAATTTGTCCAACCCAGGCCACTAAATCCCAAAGAATTGCACTACCGAGTAGCCCAAATACATGTATAAACCCATATGGCTCAGCGGCTCAAAAGTCGGCTCATTCGGCTCGGCTCGTGTGATGCGAAGCGACTCAGCTCAGCCAGCCGGCTTATTCGGCTTGCCTACACATCAGTTTTTTTTTCTTTTCCCTTTTTTTTTGAATCGCTCACAGCCACACGATTGAATTAATCTCAACTGTACGATTCGAGAAGGATGCCCTAGGCATCATCTTCTCCAAAATTGCACATCGTCGCCGAGCTCCCACTGGAGTTGCGATTCGCCGCCGCCGGAGAGGAAAGGAGTAGGGCCGCCATATCCCGTGAGGACAAGCAGCTGAGGCAGCAGCGAGCCCTACCGGAAGACGCGAGCGGATCACGGCCCCGACAACCCCTACCACCGCTCGCCTCCCCTGACGACCGAAAACACTGCCAGCCTCAGTAGAAGACAGCGAACGGCGATGTCGACAAACGCCGCCAGTGACCCCCTGCCTCGGTCCATGAGTTGTCAGCCTGCCTCGAGCTCGCAGCCATCGCCAGAGCAACAGATAAGAGAGACGACCGCAGGCCTCCGTTGTCGGCCACATGGAATCACCGCCGTCGCGAGTTTCCCCGATACGATTCACCGTCGTCAGCAACGATTCCTCCCTTGACCGCCGCCATCTGTAGCGTACCTTGCCCCGTCCGCCGCCGTGTGCAGCAAACGGATGGTATTGGGTTTCAGCTTTTGGGTTTCCAGAAAAAAAACTCATGTACAGATCCAGTATTCACCATAGTTCACCAATAAATCCATTCCAATTGCATTGCATGTGTTCACGATTAACTACAGCAAATAACCAATAATCATAAATTGTATAAGAAACAAGAAACAAACATATTGTTTCAATCGTCTTGTGTATATAAAAAAACATTAATACAACAGTACAATCATGTATTGTACACAATCGATATACATATTTTTCTTATACAAAACAAAACAGTACAAAACTGTGAATAATTAATCAATTGAATAAGGTGAATCAAATCAATTTTCAGTGAATCCATTCTAGATCGTGTAGTTGATCTTAGATTTACACAAAATCAATAAAATCTACCAGAAAACAAGCCTAATGGCTATGCTACCAATGAAGGAATTTATGTATGTATACATATAACAGATAAGAACACTTATCTGTAAGATTGAAGCGGAAGCGTTGTCAGGATTGGGAGCCACCGCTTGAATCACTGGTCGGTGGAGACTGTCATAGTGTGTCAGATTGGCCTCCTAGTTTCCACGTTCTAAACCCTGGAATGCAGTATGCAGGTTATCTATGTTTCTGCCCGAATGTGTATACCGTGTAACATGTATATTACAGCCTCCTCTTGTGGTGGCTTATATAATGTACAAGTTGGGCCTAATTGGGCTTAAGTGAGCACCCCTTATAGGTGGACTCACTATTTTCCAACAATTCAGGGGGCTTCACTGCGGAATTTAGTGTAACAGCCCGGGTAAAATTTTGAACTTTTACCGGACTGTAAAAGTCTATTTACCGTGATTTACTGTTGAATTAATCTTGGGTAATTAATTCAAGGTAAATCGGGAGTTGTTTTTCGAAACCGAGGGTTTTCCCACGCTCGTGATTTTCCCGTGTATTTTTCGGACCTAAGTTGGTATTTTTCGGGTTTCGGAATTTCTCGGAAAATCACACCGGAAAATAACTAAGGAGGTATCGGTTATTTTCTGGTCCGGATCGGATTCGCCCGTAATGCAGACGAACTGCATTATTTGTTAATCACATGTTAAATAGTGATTTTCAGGTTTTAAAAAGAGAAGAGAACCGGTAGAAGAGCAGAAGAAGAGAAGGAAAAAAACAGAAAGGAGAGAAAAAGAAAAAAAGAGAAAAAAAAGAAAAAGAAAGAAAAATAAAAAGAAGAAGAGAAAAAAGGGGGAAGAACCAATCAGAAAAATAGAAAAAAAGAAAAAAAAGAGAGAAAAGAAAAAGAAAAGAACAAAAAAAAGAAAAGGAAATTAGAAGAAAAAGAAAAGAAAATAGAAAAATTGCAGAAAAAAAAGGAAAAAAAATAAGAGCCGGCCACTGTTCATCGTCACCCGGTTACCCCTCGTTACTGTACACTCGCCGCCGTTCCCCGCCGCAGATCGATGCACCGCCGCCGCCAGCAGGTAGCCCACGACGTCGCGACCTCACCCATGCCTTCCCCGTCGTATTCCGCCGCCGGACGCGCAGCACAGAGCCTTCGACCCGCCGGTTTCCCCGCGGATCTGGCTCTCCTCCGCCCTGCTCAGCCACCGCGCCGCCTCGCGCCGAGCTAGCACCGTCCCTGGAGTCGCCTTACGCCGCCTTGCCTTCCCCCGCGCTTGCCTTGTCTTCTCGCCGCGCCTGCCGCCGCCACAGCCGCTTAACCCGCTGGTAAGGTCGGGTCTTGCCCGTTTCCGCGGCCGGGTCGCGCCCTCCATGGGTTGCAATCCGGATCTGCCTTTTTTTTATTATTTTTCTTATTTATTTAATAATATGTATATATATAAATATGTTTATATAATTAATTCTTGTTAATTAATTTCTGGAAAAATATATACATATGTTCTGAAAAACATAGTAAGCTTAGATTATGGTAATATATGTGCATACTTTTATTCTTTGCAAATAAAATAACTATGTTTTATTATTTTTAGAAATGGTTATTTGGAAAAAGATATATATATATGTAATATATTTATTTCTGCTGGAATATAACTCTG
>JAKUCV010003710.1:13303-26967 GCA_028386065.3 Turnera subulata
TTTTTGGCCTTGAGTAACTTTAGTGTCCATATTGATGGTCTTTCCATTGTCGTGAGCACTTCGGACTCACCCCTCACCTGCGGGCTTTCATCCCGTAGGATGAGTTGTTTGTTGTACAGGCTTGGTGCATTCCAGACAGGCTGCGGCGTTATCCCTTGGACGGGCTTGGATCCATAGGTTGCATGTGTCGCATACAGTGTTTGTGTTAGTTATTTAAAGTCTTCCGATGTGCATTATTTTTATTATTGTTGGGCCATTGGGCCGTGTTGAGATATTATCGATGTTTTTATTATGGGCTGTTGAGCCCGGATATTTGTGATATACACTGTATGCTAGGCCTTGTTGGGCTGGGTTGTCACAGTTCCGGCCTGTGTTTACTGTGTACGGTAAATACGGGTCGGGGCGTTTCATTTAGACATATCGTTAGGTTTAGGGTTTTTTCTCCTCTCTCTCTTTCTCTCAGAGAAAAATCCTAGATCTACATATTGGGGTTGCCGCCGACGACTCTTTTTTCCGGCGGTAAGCCCCCCCACCAATTAGCTTTTTTTCTTTTGTTTTTCAGTTTTGTTATTTTATTCTCACTTTTTGTGGGTTTAGTCTCACTTTTTGTAAGTTTAGTCCTACTTTTGTGGGTGTGTTTTCTCCGTCGAGAGGTTTTTCACTATTTTTGGTGATTCAAATAAAACTATGGGAGCCAAAAGCCATCGAGGAAGATTCGACCTCAAGAACAATTCTTTGTCTATAGCAGAAATTCGCCAACAAAGAGATATTTCACCCCACAGGTATGCATCGCCTTCACCAGTTGGCTTGGTGGTTGTTGCACGGACGATATAGGTTATGACGTTCGCGAGAGCAGAGTGTTGTTGTAAACCCTCTTTTAAAGGAAATAGATCTCGCCGTATGTTTCTTTGTAGTAGATTGGGAAAAATTCTTAGGTTAAATTTTTCTCATGCTTTTGTTATATTAGATGTTCAATCATATATTGTCAGATCTTTTGATCTGTTTATATAAATGAAGAATGTTCCTTTATTAAAAAAAAAGAAGACAATGGTTCAGAAAAAAATTCCAATAATACATAAGCCCACTAAACACCCCTCACAATTTTTATAAGTAGTTCCACAAAACTATTATCATCTTCCTAAATCATGTCTAAGGAAAAGTGTATATGAAAAATGTAACGCGCGCTACAGTCTAAAAGATGGCTATTTGATAGAAATCTAAATCTTAACCTTTTTTTTAGAACCAAACGCGTTAAATTATAGGGTGCAAGAAATCAAGGAGCTATGTGGAATACATCAAATTGAAGAAGAATGAGAGATTATAGAATGAGGAAACTTTCTCCATTTTTTTGGTTCATGGGTAACGTTCTCGACGATATAATTGCCTCCTTGATTTTTTTTTGGTTGCTTAGTGAAAGTGAAACAATTACAGCATGATATAAATTATATTGCCTCTTTGATTAAGTCCTGGCTAAAAGAAATTAAAGACACGGAAATAGAAATTTAAAGCAAGAAAATTCTTTCATTCTTAATTATGTTTCCTATTTTTTTAGGTCAGCAGCAGTAGAGTAAAGAGAAAACGTCAAAATTTACCAGGCAAACCTCGCTTTTCTTTTACTTGAAACATTGTAGTGTAAACGTGTGGTGATAGACTTACTTCTGTACTTTTTTCAGACGACCTCTTCTCCATATTACAAGGCAGTTCTTGGATTCTTCATTCCCTCAGACAAAATTGAGTATGGATAGAAAAACGAAAAAAGTCTATATCCAGTGAAAGTCTTACACGATTAAGAATTTGGATCCTTTATTTTCAATTTGAAAGAGTGCCAACAAAACCATAACTGGCTTGGTCAATAGCAGCTTTAAGTTTCTTCTCCACAATTCTTGTTTTGATATCTAGAATTTTGTTTTGCTAATCGATGTAACTTCTATTAGAGCATAGTAAACAACACACTGGATCATAGAGACAAGATGACCAGTGACAAGAGTCCAATAAACCCAGAGCTTACACAGAGGAAACGCAACAAACTGACTCTAAAGTATGAAAAGGATCAGCCAGTCAGAAATAACACAACTCCAACATAGTTGGCCGCCGACATTCATATGTCCTGCACTTCTTGGGCTCTTCCATCTTTGATATCTAAAATTATTGGAAGAGGGCATTAATTGCGTATGAACATTATTGAATGAATGTCCAATGAAAATTATCAAAGTTGTTTACCACGTACCAACCCATACTTGAAAGATTATAATTAGTTCCATTACTAGTCAACTAAAATTTGAGCACCACCTAGAAAATTACTAATTCAACATGGATGGGTAGATTGTCTAAATGATCGCCCAATTAAGGCTTCTACCAAGTCTCTAAATCCTGGCTATATCCATAATGCCATTATTTTGCATGCCCACCAGAAAAATTCATGTTTTATTTTTTTTAACCTAAAATATTATCATTTTTTAGTTGGGATATTCTTCTTGAGGATGGAAGTATATTTAATTCACTCATATAGCAACAAGCATAAAGAGATATATGAATTAAATATATGTTTGGAGCTAATTATGATTGAAGATATTAACTTGTCACACCATTATTTTAATCAAGCCAGTGACTAAATTAATCATTTAAGAAGGGTAAAGGGATAATTAATTGTAATTATTGGCTAAAGTAAGGTAAACATGTATATGTGTTAATAGGTAGGAGAAATTTTATGGTGGGGACTCCCTTAGTTTGATTTGTTGTAGACTTCTATTTATGTTAACAAATTACCTTTGATTGTCTACAACTAATCAAACTTAATATAACTGAATTTATGATCAAGTCTACAACTAATCAAACTTGAGGATTCCCCACCATAAAATTTTTCAGTAGGTAGAGATATGGTGAACCAAACAAGACAAAAATTGAAGGAGGACTTTTTTTCTCCAGAAAATAAATGGGCTAGTTCGTATTGGGAGCATGCCATCTCCGTGTGCTAGTTTTTCATGAAAGCCGAAATTTTATTAATGAATCTAGAGAATTTCCCAGAAAAGAATTAACGGTGCAACAGTAAAACATACAATTAATATCAGTAACTTGAAGAGACTAAGTTAGGTTTTTACCGCTAACTAATCTGCTGAAAAGTCAACTTCCCCCACAGGATTAATTGGAAGAGTACTCTCTGCCTCATAATGATCAGATGGTGAGGATATCTAGTCTACTTCATCTTTATTCTTAAATTACAAATTCAATAAGCACAATACATGATCAAATTGTTATTTAAAAGAAGAATATTGTTCATTTTGCAGCAGTAGCACTAGCAGCAACAGTAGCAGCAGCAGCATACTTTCCAGCTGGTGATCTTGCTTCACGAACCTTTTTCTCATTTGAAAGTAATTTAGCCATCCTACACAGAGTAAACAACAGCAGGAAAGTTAAACTATCACTTCAAAAAGAATGTTCCAACTTCAAAATACTACTTGTGAGATACAACGTATAGGATATATATACTTTATAAGAGCTTCTTCATTTGTTGCCTTGTAAGCCCGCTCGAAAACTCCCGTCTCCAAGTTCACCCTTGATACTGGCTTCTTCAACAATTCCTCACCCACTTTCACAAGATTTTCAAGGTTTTCTTGGGTAGCAATATCCACCGAAGATAGTTCCGCGGTCAAATTGTCATCCTGAATTTTTAGGGCTCATAACATAAGCAAACTCTCCATAAAATAAGTTTAGCTACCAAATCTGCAAGTTACGTACTTGTTAAATTACCTGGATGCGAAGATAATTTTCTTCAGAGTGAAGGGCTGCAAAGACGGAAGAAAGATGAATATCCACCATGTCCCCACTAGCTTGCATGAAGATATCCACTAAAGGAGTGGAATTGTCACTAGTCAACCAACCCAATAGACCCCACTTGGCCGCTTCTTCGGCATCATATTTTTCTTCTGCTTTAGCTGAGCCAGTGCCCAATGATAGAACTAAGAACCGGTTATAGTCTGTGGGCCTTATAGGGAAGAAATCAGGACTTCCACGGAGGATTTCCCTCGTCACTTCCCCTATTGTTACCAGAGCCTGCAGGAAAATCAGCAACCAAATTAAACTAGAATATGAACACCAAATTTCATTACTACCAGGTCTGCAATTTGAAGAGAACGATTAAAATATATAAATGTATAGATACCGGATTATTGGCAGCGACTCCACCATCAATCAGATTGAAGTGTCTAGATTTTCCATTGGAATTGGTTTCGAAATGATGAGCAGGAAGATAAGTAGGGGCAGCTGAGGTTGAAATGCATATATCTGATAGAAGAGCGTCTATAGATGGGTTGTTCTTCACCTGAAGCATAAGATACATGGTTGGTACATGAAGTTAAAAGAAACGAAGATCAACATGAACTATTGGTCACTTTTAAGATCATCATACACTAACCTGGTAACTGGAGAAGATAATGGGTTGAAGTCGTTTGATGTCAAACGTTGGAATCACAACGTTTGTCAAGGTTTGATGCAGTCTTGTATCTCCCAGCTTTTCTTTCACAACATCATGCAAATATTTACCATCGTATTTTGGTCCTATCAAAGACTTGACCAGATTTGCAGAGTGCGCGAATGGAGATCTGTCGCAAAATAAAATTTCCCTCAATTATACATATAGCCCAAAATATTATTGATTATATGACATATGATTTATTTCACTCGTCTATATCACCTATTCTGAGGGAAGATCTTAGGACAGTGCTGAAGATAGAAGTCTTTTATGTCTTTGGCAGCAAACAAAGGACGATTTCGCTCATTTGGAGTAGTAAGCATAGCAGTCACAAGACCACCGGTGCTAGTTCCCGATACTACATCAAAATAATCTGCAAGTCTTGCATCCTCACCATCCAGTTTCTGTCCATGTACGTACACACAAACAAACTAGTTACGATTAGGAAAAAAAATAAACTAAGTTCCATGATGTCGAGATAAAGACACAAACAACAAAATGAGCATGCCATGCTTAATTGAGCTCAGCCCTGAAAACTGATTTAAGAAGTAAGAGTTTGGTATATATGAATGGTATGACTTTTTCCAACTTCCAGCGAAAAGTGGCAAATGTTTCTCCACTGCACAACATACTGGTTACTTTTGGCTCTGTATGACGCGTATGCATGGATTTACATTAAGAACTGTAAGTACATGAAACCATATAACATGATCAACTGAACACAAGAAATAAATGATAGATAATAGTAATATTTTCTCCAAAATGGAGTATTCTCAACCTGAAGTTCAGACTCTAAAAAAGCAAGGATAGTTCCAGCGATAAGTCCTCGGATCCCTCCTCCATCGATGCTAAGGACTGTGATTAGGTTTCCAAACGTTGGAGCTTGTAGGGGTGACCTTGGTGTTTCCACAATGGGTGAACTTGGTGAGTCCATTCAAAAGAAAAATGGTACAAATTTGTATGAGACTAGAGGAAGAGACAGGAAGAAAGCGCTAGAGTGGAGAGGTTTCAAGGTTTTTACTCTGGCGATACAACAATGGAGGGAATTAGAGCACAATGTCTTGCATCGAAATCTTGAAGGGTACTTATAGACCTTTCGTATGCGAGTCGCGGATTGGGTTAGACCTAAAGTCGTGAACTCGTCACATACAAAACAGTGACAAAATTAATGGACAAAGATTATCATCAATTTTGGGTGAGACCTTTCAAGGATCGGTGCATGTTCTTTGACAATATCCACTAGCTAGGAAAGAAATGGTAGATTCAATTAGCAAATCGATGGACATGTCACGTCATGTCACGCATTATAATTAATTAGACCGAGAATGGTAGGTTGTACTACAAATGACTATAGGAATCAGGACTTTGTAGAAAGACTGAAAGAATGCGGTATGTGGAAGTTAAATTGCTCCTATATGGTGTACATTAGCTAATAAATTTTAGATTTATGGTTTTGCTTGTGAGCTTTAAGAGCTGACCAAATAAAAAAAAATACGGCTTCATCAAATGGGCAATTTGAGCTTCGGAGTCTATCTGTATCTAATCCATCCAAGTGGTTCAAGCAACATGATAGTTGATTGGTTTTGGAAAGGTATAGCTAGCTAGCTGTCAGTTACGAGAGTTATTATAATTAAGCAAGTCCTACATGTAATTACTTTTTTCTACGAAATCCTGACTTTTTTTTTCTATTTAGAGTGCAAGAACAGTTGAAGGAAAACGGTTGGTGTTATATCCAGTTATACCCTATTGGGAATCAGCCATATAACCTGAACTGGCAAATTTTAATGCAGTTGAAATACGGCTTGAGTAGCTGTGACTATTAAGATTTGTGACAATGGATTGAATTTAACCCATTGTAAGATATCAATTAATCACACGACAGTCTATGCTTCACTTTTTTCTTTTTGGTGAATTAGGAGTGCAAAGCGTGAAAGATCCAACACATAAACGGGGAGTGATGGTCGTTAGACCATCACCGAGGAGAGAAGTTGTTATGCGCATGGAAAGCAACATTTCGTTCGTCTGATTTTACCCTAAAAACAAAAAAGTGAACTTTTAGGAGAAAAATATGTTGGTCATAAACAGTGAATGGTTTAAACCAAATTAAGATTTATAAGAAGAATGGTCAGAAATATACTGCTCATATATGACAACGTTGTATGCACTCATGCATATGTGGAATAAGGAAAATAACTCAAAGCTGAAAGCCACGTCTCGTGCAATTTGGTTCAATATATATTGTGGTTGCAAGGACAAGCACATGTTTTTTTTTGAAGCAAAAATAATTTTTTTTTGATGCAAGGACAAGCACATGTGCAAGCATCGAGGCAAAGTAATTAAAATTCTAATGCTATAGTCCAAATGTAATTAATCTACGCAAAGAAAAAGGATGGTGATAGGAGGAAACGTCCATGTTGTTTCTCATATAATTCATTGATGAGATGAGTATCCGCCACGAGAGGTTAAGCTACAGATCCACAGACTTTTTCAAATTTCAGAGCAATAAAAAGAAAGCGATGTTATGAAAACATATCGTACGTACAATTTATTGCTTGGTTTTTAATCGAGTTGGGTCAGATTGGTTGAAGTGGGGTTTACTCCGATAAAGATAACCTGCGATTTGGATCAGCAGGATTTGGATCATCTTGGATTGTGTCAGTCATCAATACATATTGAATCCTAATCTTAAAACGCAGAGATGATTAAAAACAAAAATAAAAATCTTAAAACGCAGTGTTATATATATTTCCTGGTGTGTTATTATTTATTTTCTTTAGAATCAACAGGTAAGGTTTTTTTTACTTTTTTTTTAGAACTACTATATACTCTTGGGTTGTTAACAAAGTATAATATTTGAGATATAGATATATGTTAAAAGTGTAACTAGCTAAAAAAAACTAATTGAACGCGCCTCACGCGCCTTGGAAAAAAGATAGAAACAGATCGTGTGTTTTGCCTTACCTGCTCATGAGTGCCTCTGTGGGGGCGTCCATCGCCGCGGCACCGGCGGACGATTGGGGCACTAAGAAAGTGAGGAATCGAGAGGGAGATGTTGTGACGCCGATCGTGGCTGACATGACGGCGGCCGACGAAGCGGCTGAGGAGGAGACCGCCATGGTTCTGGAAGCTGAAGGGGGGCTGTTAATCGGCCATCTGTGATGGCTGACGTCGCGGTGGCCGACAAAGCTGCTGTGCAGGAGACCGCCATGGATTTAGAAGCAGGAGGAGGGGCTGTTAATCAGTCGGCGGCTGCGAATGAGGGGAGGCCAGATGTCGGGGCAGCGGCGGCGAGGCCCAGTTTCCGTGATATCTTGGCTGAGCAGAGGAATGGGAGAGAGCAGACCACCCCGCTGCTGGAAGAGGAGCCCGAGGTTGAGTGCCATGATGGGGATATATCTTATGTGCGTGGCAAGTATGGGTTGGCCGAGAGATTATCTGAGGCCTTCAAAGAAAGGCTTGAAAAACGTTGGGATTATACTGTGGTTGTCAAGCTTCTTGGCAGGGCAGTGGGGTATCGCACTCTTTTTGGGCGGCTGCAGACAATGTGGAAACCGTCCAGGTCGATGAAGGTGGTGGATTTGGAGGATGATTTCTACTTGCTAAGGTTGGATTGTGAAGAGGATTATTATCGGGCACTCAGTGGTGGACCTTGGACCATTCTTGGGCATGCACTCTCTGTGCAGCCGTATGATGCCTCTTTTCGGGCTTCTGATGGCCGGGTTTCACAGGCAGTGATATGGGCAAGGTTTGCTGATTTTCCTCCTTGTTGGTATAATTCTGAGGTGCTCCGTGCTCTTGGTAATCTGGTTGGGGGCGCAATGAAGGTGGATGCGAATACCAAAGAAGCAATTCGGGAGATTTGACGAAGCCATTGCGGGGCACGGTGGAGTTTGATGATAGGGATTTCAAAGTCTGTTATGAGGGTCTATCGACTGTTTGCTATGGCTGTGGAAGTATGGGTCATAGTCTCACTTCTTGTCCATCAAAATGGGGTCCTGAGCTGGGAGTAAAGGGGTGTTCAGTAGTGCCACAGGCTCGGTCAGGGGCAGTTTCTTCTGCCTCTGGGGTTGGCGCATGGATGAATGCCCCAAGGCAAGGGCGCCGGCGTAGTAGATCGCAGGAAGTAGCACCGGTATAGCAGGATGGGACCTCGGGCTCGCGTTTTAATGTTTTTAATTCCCTAGCGTTTCAGGCAGCTGAGGCACAACAGGAGGAGGAGGTTGTACAGATTGTTGACAAGGGTAAGTCTATAGGTCAGGATGGTCCTGTAAGTCAACCAGATTCTGACTCTAGTGCCTGAGACACCACTAGTTGTACCGGAAATTTTTGCAGCCCTACCACCAGTGGTGACACCCCAGCCCACTGTTCTTCAGAGGCCATCATCCCCGCATACTAGGCCACCTGATCTTAACTTGGCAAGAAGGACTAAGACTGTGGATAAAGAGAAGAAGAAGGCTCTGGTTGTGCTTCCACTTAAAAACCAGCTTTGAAGGTCTCAGCTTACAGGAAGTTGTCTTTAGGGGGTGATGGGTCACCTGGGGCGCGATTGAAGCCAGCCACCCGGGGCTCTACTCGGGTTTGATGGTGTGTTTTCTCCTTCTCCTATCCTTTTTATTTATGATTAGGATTCTATGTTGGAATGTTTGCGGTATTGTGAATGCTGATACGCAAGCTGCGGTGAGGGATTATGTTCACATGAATAAAGTGTTTGTTGCTATTTTAGTCGAGCCACGCATTAATGGTGGTGGTGCTGCTAGGGTAGTTAGACGGTTGGGTTTTTCTAATTCCCATCGCATTGATGCATGGGGGTTCTCTGGGGGTATTTGGTTGCTTTGGAAGATTAATATTTCTGTACAGTTACAGCTTGTCCATTTTCAGTTTATGCATTTCTAGTTACAGGGTGATTTTGGGGTGGTTCAGTTCACGGCAGTTTATGGGAGCCCTCAACCTGCAATGCGGCAATTTCTTCGGGACAATTTGTGTGCTATTGCTCCCACTGTCATGCATCCTTGATGTATTGTAGGGGATTTTAATGCCATCTTATCTGCCTCAGAGATTCAAGGCACTACAACTTCTGTTCAGCGGGTTTGTCGGCGGTTTCAGAGGTGTGTGGATCAGTGTTGTTTGGAGGACTTGGGCTTTCAGGGCTCTCCCTTTACATGACGTCGGGGCTTGGTATGGGAACGCCTTGATCGGGCTTTGGGGAATCAGTTGTGGCTACAATCTTTTCCTGCTTCTCAGGTTTATCACTAACCTACCTTGTGTTCTGATCATTGCCCACTACTTATTGATTTGGGTCAGCATTTGGGCTCTCGCCATTTGGGGGGTTCTCAGTTTAAGTTTCTGGCTGCTTGGATTTCTCATCTTGGTTTTGCTTCCTTTATCTCCTCTCACTAGGACTTAGGCTCCTCTATTCCTGATGCCCTTGACTCTTTATCTGCTGAGTTGTCTGTGTGGAACACGGATGTGTTTGGAAACATTGTAAAGCGCAAACGGGTTCTCTTGAAACGACTTGCGGGTATACTCGGGTGGTTTTTGATATTAGGGCCTTGAAGGCGCCGGGGCCGGATGGGTTCTATGCTTTGTTTTTTCACTCTCTGTGGGCTGTGGTGGGGGCGACAGTGTGCTCTTTTGTCCAAGAGTTTTTCTCTGGGACTAGGTGTTCGTCCTCCATGAATTGCATTAACCTTGTGCTATTACCGAAGGTTGAGAAGCCTGAATATATGTCTCAATTTCGGCCAATTAGCCTCTGCAATGTGCTCTATAAGGTGCTCACAAAAGGTTATTGTTAATCGGTTGAAGCCGTGGTTGGATAGTTTGGTGGCTCCTACTCAGTGTAGTTTCATTCCTAGGCGACACATTACAAAAAATATTGTGATTGTCCAAGAGGTGATGCATACTATGCGGGTTAGGGGTGGTCAGAAGGGGATTGTGGCTATTAAGATAGACCTTGAGAATGCTTATGATAGGCTGCGATGGTCCTTTATTTGGGATACTTTGTGGGGCTGCTTGCTCATTTGGTGGACATCATTATGAAGTGTGTCACCAATACTGAGATGAAGATTATTTGGAACGGGACACTCACCTCCTCTTTTCTCACTTCTCCGGGGGAGCGACAGGGTAATCCGTTATCTCCGTATCTTTATGTCCTATGTTTAGAACGTCTCAGTCAGTTGATCTCTCATTTGGTGGCGGTTAATAGCTGGAAACCCATTCTCTTAGGGATCGGGGGTCCCCCACTATCCCATATCTTCTTTATTGACGATATGGTGCTCTTTGCAGAGGCCGATGTCAGCCAGATTCAGGTTATTCGGGATTGATTGCAGCTCTTTTGCTCTTGTTTGGGACAAAAGTGTTAGTAATGTGCCCAAAAGCCAATCTATGGATGATTGTTGTCATGTATATAAACATAAGGTTATTCCAATATATATGATTATTTGATAATTGCTTGCACATATATATATAACCCTAGTATGTATATTTGATATATATTCTTAAATGTCCCTAGTCGGTTATTATTACGAATGGGTTGTAATAATAAACTAAGACTAGTGTATGTTGAGAATTGCATATATGATATGAATTCTACATACGGGTACAAGTTGGAGAACTTGTGGACCGGACTGACCCACATAAGAACGCTACATGGAACGTTATATGTATGTCGATAGCGTTACTTATAGATGTATTGTCCTTTGACCTGTGATCATCAAGGTACCCAACATATGAGTCATGTACTTTGATGTTATTCCTAGTCATCCGTAACTGGGTGGACATAAGGGTAACCGTTGGGTATACGATGTAATATGTAGCGGGTTTTGTTTGATCCAGAGGGGATTCGTCCAACCCATATAACAGGTATGTTATCGAGTAGGTTTCTTGATAGAGTTGAACTGTTAAA
The DNA here is from genome assembly GCA_028386065.3 of Turnera subulata. Classification (NCBI taxonomy): domain Eukaryota; kingdom Viridiplantae; phylum Streptophyta; class Magnoliopsida; order Malpighiales; family Passifloraceae; genus Turnera; species Turnera subulata. The sequence goes on from JAKUCV010003710.1 coordinate 24,673, forward strand.
TGCATGGCCATGCTCGGATTGGGTGATATGGTGATATCACGGGTATCCATTTTTTTACAGTTAACTCGGGGATCAAGAAACTAAGATTAGACATATACGAGATTGACGTTTCCATGTCTCGGTCTAATCTTGATAATGGGACGATAGGACGGTGACATGTTCCGAGGCATTGAGAATCAGTAATTGATCTTGTCGTTCGGGTAGCAATGATGTGTTGCTAGACGCCGCTCTTTGCTTATAATTGTAAAATGAGATTTTACAATTATTGCCGGATGTTACAAGTGCCTACAGGGTCACACACATAGAACCGATGATTCGAGCAGATGGTCGAACCGTGGTTGGACCATGGTTGGACCGGGTGTGGTTGGACCATGACTGAACCAGGGCCGGTTTTGGATCAATAATTATTGATCTGATATGAGTGGAATGTTGTGTGTATTGTGCTGGAAAGAAAGATGGGAGCAGCATTATCTTGTCTAAGACATGATTTAGTGGGTTATGGGCCAAAGGTGGTAGGCCATTACTTGCACTATCTTGTGTCTCCACTTGGTTTTGAATGATCAGATCATTCACTTCCTCGTTTTTGGCTTTTGAAAAACATTTTTGGCTGCTCTCCTCTCCTGCCTTGTGCTTGTTTTTCAGTCCACACACATACACCACCATCTCTTCTTCTTTGTGAAAGAAAGGAAGAGCCAAAACACACCTTACACACAGCCCTGGTTTTGTTGCTAGCACTTCAGTCCGGGGAGCTCGAGGCTTGCTTCGTGGGACAATTCCAAGCCATCACGGTTCGTGTGGATACCGTAGAGGAGCTAGGCCGTTGTCTCGCTCTTGCTGGTTCGGTTTCCGGCTTAGGTGAAAGATCCTAACACTACAAGTAAGTAAAATTGTTATACGGTTTACTAGCTTCACATGTGTTCTTGGTTGTTTCCCTTGTCTTCCGTTGCATCTTTTTGCTTTTTATATGAATGTCATATAGCCTAGGGAAACTTACAGTGGTAGCGGAGCAACTTGTGACGCTCTTAAACCGTGAAAATGATGCATATGTGATATGATCATCTAAGCATGTGTAGGAATCAACTTGTATATGTGATATGCTAAGTGATTTTGAACATGATGTGTTTTATGATTATCAAATGATATGCTAAGTTTTGTTTTGGTATATATGATTTGCCATGCAAATATGTGCATATGTTTGGTATGTTTTGAGTAAATATGCATGATATGTTTTATGTAATAAAGCATGATCATGCCATATTGTGTTCAATTGTGTATATGAGATATACATGTTGATTTGTCAAAAGTTTTTTGACAAGAAGCACTTGATTGGTATGAGATATCAATTAAGGTGTTTTTGGTAGTAGATCGAAGAGTTCGATTAAGGAAAACCGAGTGTCGGTTTGTGTTTTGAACGATTGTCGTTCAAGGGGTGTTTGGCCAAAACATCGATGTTTGTGTGACCAACATCGATGTTGGCATGGCTTGAGGATTGGCCGAACCTTCATAACATCGATGTTGTGTCACCAACATCGATGTTTAGATGAAGCTAGAATCGGCAGAATCTTCATAACATCGATGTTGTGTGACAAAACATCGATGTTCTCATGCAGGTGCACAACAACATCGATGTTGTAAGTGACAACATCGATGTTATTTGACCTCGGCCAAACTGAATGAATTTCCAGAACTCAAATAACATCGATGTTTGTGTTTAAACATCGATGTTATAGGGTTCAAGAAGTTCAAACATCGATGTTATTATGCTACTGCCAAATTTTGAACTTTCAGGATACTCAAAACATCGATGTTGTAATGTCCAACATCGATGTTTTTGAGACTCTGCCAAATGGTTTGGAGTTCAAGCACTCAAAACATCGATGTTGGAGTTTAAACATCGATGTTTTTGAGCTACTGCCAATATGTTGGGAAAGTTAGACTTTCACAACATCGATGTTGAAGTTTAAACATCGATGTTTACTTGTCACAACATCGATGTTCTTGTGTAAACATCGATGTTCACTTGCATTTTTGTTTTCCAAATTTGCTTAACATCAATGTATGATTAAATGATAATATGCATGAGATGTATGAACATATGTTGATGAAATATTAGGTTCTTAGTTGCCTTCCATGATGAGCACTAATCATTGCTTAGATCAACACTAGGTAGGTTTTGCCCTAGCAAGGTGCCTATGTTTATCCTAGCAAGGTTCGAGAGGATAATTGTAATATCCCGATTGCTTGTTGTGGGTGTGGACTTAACTAGGTTACCTTAATAGGATTAAGAACCTAGAG